>CM034151.1:79137660-79397780 GCA_019776745.2 Taxus chinensis
TCACAGATGCTTAATGATATTAAGGTTATTGTTGAAATTGTGGATAAATGTTTCCCCAATTTGTCATTTTTTGGAACAAATTAAATTTAATATTTTGTGTGGCTTTTAACCTGGGTAGGAGTGACCAATGATTTTGCTTCCTTCACGACACAAGCACCTAGTCCTAGGTGTTGGTGACATGTTCCAGGGCCCATGACTTGATCCTAGAGCTCACGACCCAAGGAGGGTGTGATATGCAATGTGAAATTTTGACATCGGATGACTTATTGTGTCATGATTAGTTGATGTATGAGGTACTAATGTTGAGTATTTTTATTGGTGTTTGTGGTTTGGTAAAGAGCGATTAAACTTGAGGGATTTTACACGGAGGTCGATATTTGAGTACATTGTTGGCATTGGAAATATCTACAGGAGTGGGACATAGTAGACCATGTCATCCTAATGGAACATAGTGATTTGGGCCCAGTACCCCCATAATATGCTTATGATTACTAACATTGTGGTGAGAGCCTTGGGTGTTGTAGATACTTGTAATTTTTTCTTACCTGTTTGGGTGATTATTGTGACCCTAGAGGATGTATTTCGTATATTGTGACTACTAGTTTTATGGGTGAGAGAGTATAGGTGAATGCCGTAGGGGATGCCCAAGGCAGATGAATAAACTATATGTATTTTTACATGCACATGGCTCCAAAAAGAGACCCATATTTAGTCAGGATTCCAATATTTAGATAGGTGTTACGCATTGTGGAACTTTAATATATGTTATAAGCTTCAAATCAGTGGGCAATAAGAAGGGTGGTAGAGTGGTCATCGTGTATAAGATGGCAGAAATTTGTTCAGAACACATAGAGGACTGGGACTATGATTTTCATGACGCAAATGTGTTACTGGAACATTTTTTACAGAGATGTAAATAAAAGGTTTTTACACAGGAGACCATCCTGGCGACTTGGATCCCACCGATTGTTACAATGTTAGTCTAAGTGAGCACATTTTTATATGAGGTCAACTATGGGCCATGTGCAAGATTAGACAAGACCGCTGATTATTGCTGAATATGGTTAGGATCTTGGATCAGAAGTTTTAGATACCACTACTTATATTTTATATGCTTGAATTAACTGGGACCGCAGGAATGCTATCATAAAAAAAAAAAAAGGGAAGAAAAAAAAAAAAAAAAAAAAAAAAAAAAAAAATGGAGTTCGTATCAAGACTATGTGTTTATTTGTTAAGAGGATAGATTAGATATACAGTGCATTTAACACCTATGTGTTACAGGACCAATCCCATGTATGGTCGATTGTTCCAAGGAGGTAGAAGTGTATCACAACGGCAGTTTTGTATGGCTTAGGATGTTTCCCCCAACGCTGTATTTATGGATGAAAGGCTATCTAGATTGTTGAGTTGGCCAAGAGTAGGTTAGGACCCGAAAGTAGCACAACTAGTACGACCGTGGCCGAAATGAAGGAAATGTGGCCATAGAACCGATTAGGTTGGATTGAATGGGGTATACTTAGGCCTATAGTGCATTAAAAAGTGCATTAAATGGGTGTTTATACCTCCATTTTTTATAGATGCGGTGTGTACTAACCATTTGGAGTAGCAAAGGGGTCGGCACTTCCCCTGATGGAGATGACCTAGTGGAAACACTAACTAACTTTGTAAGTATTTTTGTTGGCTATTAATGTTAATTTTTAGTTATTTTTTTTGTATATTGGAAAAACTGTGACGGATAATAATTTTGTATCAGAATGGTTTTCAAATGGATGTTAATTGTTCACTAATTTTGATTATCATCAACACACTGAAACAAAAATGTACCTTTCTATGTGCCATGGTAGTTGAGATGTTAGAGTGAGTAAATGTTAATGCGGGAAAGAATGCCCATTTGTGTTGAGCAGTGGAAATAATGAAAACACATTACTATGCTTTTTGGAGTGATCATGACCGAGGCATGTGGCGGAGACTCGTTAGTGAGGGAGACTGTAAGGAGGATGGTTCCCTAGGCTCAGAGGTATTCACGAAGCATGTGGAGTTTGCAGATCTGATTCATAGAGAATTCGGATGATGTTGCCTTACTAGAGTAGTTGAGAGATTGAGGCTGAAGGCTGCGAACTAGTGGTGAAACATCTATTCTAAAGATCCCCCTTCTTTAATATAATGATGTGAGGATTATTATTATGTATATGTATTGATGATTGGATGGGGTATTCCCCCCGAGCCGATTTGCATTTTTTAAAATATGATTTTTTGTCCATATCTCATATATTAAATATCTATATTATATTATATATATATATGGATGATTGGATACTATTATGTTTGTGTTTAGTTCATTAATAGGTGATGCATGATTGTTGTTTATATGTTGGTTTTCTAATGTTTGATTTTCAATTACATATAGATTATGTTAATTAGAAAATATATGATGATTAGACAGAAATAGATAAGTTAATTCGTAAAAGTTTGAATTATATTTATGAATGAAGATAAATAGTTGTGATGAATAGTAATAGATGTATGTGATACAGTGTAATGGATACTGTGAAAAGGCACCACGATTGAGATGATGGGAAGGATATTGGATTGGTTCACGCTAAGTGTAAGATGGTATAATGATGTATATTAATTGTGGTGGTTAAGTAGAGAGAGTGGGGGGAAGAGGAGAAATTCCCCCCACATGTGTGTAGGAAAATGATGTTCATTTATATAACCCCTTGACAATAAAGAAATTATAAAATCAGAGTCTTCCATCGGGAATGGTCGAAAGTTGTATCACAGCAAAGATACAACATGAAGTGCAAATCATCAAAGAATGAGTTTAGGTGTGTGTTTCGTTCATGTCGTTTTCACACCAAATGATTTAAAAATATCTAATATTCATATAATATCAAAGTCTAGACATGATACGATATAATAGAACACAAATGTTAGGCACTCTACAGATATAACCATGTAATAAAAATAAGAGAGATGGGGAAACTTATCTAATTTATACTTTTCCTGAACAGTTTGAAACTTAATAACTAATGAAAAGGTTTGGGAAGAGTGTCCTAAAAGATTTTTATAATCAAATCTAAACCTACGGAAAGAGCTGGACATGAATCCTAGATATGCAATGGTGTCTGAGTGTTAAGACCTTATGTAAGTCACATGCGACTGCGTGAGGTCAACAATCTGATTTTTGTTGTTTTGTTAGGGTTTCTCTAACCTTATTTGTTTGGTCGCATGTATGTTCTAATATTCCAAATTCCCTTGTGACCTAAAAAAATGATATCCTGTAAACCCCAAACTACCAATCAAATCCTATAAATAAATATGTAAATGGATCAAACTGCGCCTGGCCGTCCCTGAACATGTGACTTAATTACCAACGATTCAACTACAATCATAGAAGCTGTGTAGTTCTTGTGTGCTATTGTTAAATAGTTGACGCTATTGCCCTCACGCGCCATGATGGCCAAGATAACATCTATATCTAGATAGAATGCAGATGTGTGGGACAAATTCATAACTTATACCCTTCCTAAGTACTGTATTGCAGAGTATATCCCAAAAATTATTGGTTTATGCCCGAAGGAATTCCAGTCTGATGTCTGTATCACACTGGAAAAAGTGAAGTCATGCCAGAAAAGAAGCCCCTGCAGGGATGGGCGCAATTTTTTTGGTAAAACAAAGTATTAAGCTATATGGGAAAAATATAAGCCGCAAGGCAGGGGGAATTTTTATACCTGCCTGGCAGGGGTACTTATTCTCCCGTGGTATAAAATTAACATCACCTGTAGTGGAAAAATAGAGGCTTCAGTAGGTGGGAAATTTATTGCCTGCCTTGCAAGTTAAATTTCCCATGATAATAATAAAAGGAAAGTGACTTAGTGAAACATGGGTTTTTAGTACCTGCCTTGCAGGATTAGAATCCCATTGTCACAAGTCAATCACTTCAGTGGATATGGGATTTTTGTGCCTACCACCTGGCAGGGTAATAACCCAGTACTGAAAAAATTCTCAAAAATAGAATTACATGTGCAAAAAGTGTGCCCCCTTTGGTGAGAGATTAAAAGGATTAAATTTGATTAGTTTATAATCTTTTCTCTCAAAAAGTTGCCGCCAAAGCTTATAGAGGTTAAAAGTTCAAAGATGGAATAAATAATGGATTAAATGCATTAAATTAATTTATTTATGGCTGCCCCTCTTCCTTTCAAAAAGTGCGCCCATTTGGATGTATTTAATGTTTTAAGGGGCCTGTAACGCTGGTAAATTTTTCTATTTTCAGTGGCTATTGTCAAGCACACTGTGAGCTTGAGTGAGTACTGTGTGAAGGATTAATTGGATAATTTAATTTTATTGGATGGCTGTCCTTAACATGCTATTTTTTAAAAGAGAAAACATGATTTTTTATTATTACTTGCCTTAATTGTTAGGGGAAATTATTAATTATAGAAATTGTGAGGTTAATATACATGGGCATCCCTATGGGTGAATAATTTAATAATTCACAGGTAAGAATTGCAGCCAGGAGGAAAAGTTGCCCACCATTAGAGGAGGATTTTGTTCAGACGAAGTGCTACAAGGCTAAAGCTCTAGATTTGGCCGCATGCTTTGGAGGAGGTTGATCTTTGTCTACATAGTTGTTTTCACAGGTGTTACACAGGAGCTCAGTGTTGGCTTTAAAAGATCTCTAAAAAACTGACATCTCGTTTGGGACACCAAGTGTGAAAATTAACACACCATTTTTTGGGGCACAGGCTTGAAAAGTGCATATTTTTATAATTTAAATCCTATTCATGGCTTGGTGGCCATTTTTTCTCTAAATAAATCAGGAACTCATTACAGATGCTTTACAAAGAAAGGCTAGTTTTTATCAATGTCCAATACATTGCAATATCCTCCAACTATGAAGAAATTGGTCCAGATCTATACAGTGTTGAAGTAAATCTGGCCAAGTTTACCGAAGAAAAAGAATTATTTAACAAAGATCGACAAGCCTGGTGAAGGAGATGAAACAAGAGAGCACGTGGATTCATGCATTGCTTCCAAACTTGCAGACAATAGGATACATATATATATTAGGCGCAGGGTAGTAACGCTCTTTCTCTGATGTTGGGGGATTGTGAGTGGAGATGGCCAAGCGTAGCAAGACGTCTGCTGCTCATGTGTGTGCGGTCAAAAGTAGCAGAATTATCCAAGCGGATGGAGGAGCGGGTGGGGTTCCCATGTACAGGCCATTGCCAGAATTCGTGATGGAGTGTGCCTAGATCTTAGGTATCCTTCATCAGATCAGTTCATGCGTATGGTTGCGGGAAAAGACAGTAATTCATTTGGATGTGGAATTCATAATTATTGTCCTAAAGATTGCCAGTGTAAAGGTCGTGACTTCATTAGCATTCAGGATGCTGACGTAGATGGGAAAAACATGGGAGCTGATTCTGTGAAGCATAATGAACAGCCGTTTCTGAAGAAGCATAGATCCCCTTGCAAATTTCCTGAGAACTCTTCCACGGTCCAGGTTGTGCAGAGGGCATATGTGGTCGTCAAATTACTATGGCAGTTGAAAATGACGAAGTGAATGCCTACACTTCCGTACCTGATGTATGCTTTCATCAGGACCATGAAATCACAGTTGATTCTATAATCAATTGGGTCGGAAAATTATTAGCAGCAACATTGGTGAGCAGCTTTCAAACGTGAAGACATACTTTCAGGCTTCAAGATGATTTCATACTTCAGTGTTGTTGCATGCTTCCACAGGGTGTCTTTTCCAAGGATGGATAGATGTGGTGTTTTCTTTCCAAGGACCCCCATTTTGAGTGAAACCCCTAGCTTACTGTACCTTTACTTGCGTTCGAGAAGGACTTCAAGTGATAAACGATGACTTCTTCTCTATCTAACGATTGCACTTTCTGCAGGCTAAACAAAGACTTGAAGACTCACAGGTAAGCAAGGAAGCGTGGGAAGCAGTGTCCAAGATTGCATTGTATTTATCCAGTTTGTAGATTTCACATACCTCAGGGTTTACGGATTTTTCTCGAGACAATAAAGATGCCCAGGTATCTGAGTGATAGATCAATCACCATGGAGTTTAGCCGGCAACTGGTGGAGTTACAAACGACTTTCAGTCGAAACGGCACAGTCTACTACAGCTTCTTCCCAATCACATGTGGATATTAACAGTTGCACTCAAGGCATTCTAAAGCTCGAGGGATGGAAGTGCAAATGTTAATTCCGAGGAATGAGGCAAGAGTTCTTCCCGAGCACGGCTTTAACTTCTCCATTTGGAGTAGGCCAGGAAGACAATCTCCCAGGAGTACGCACATGTGCCTTCATTAGAAGATTTCTGGATTAGTGCAGAAGTTGAGTACGAGGTTGAAAGAAATTTCATTCATCAGGTTATCAGAAAGCACGTGTTTGATTTTGATTGCGGCGGATAACTTGGATTCTTAAAGATGATGGGAATGTGGTACTTGACACTTATATCATCAAATGGGATAGATAAAGCTATACTGCCAGGGATAACATTGGAGGCTGCCATTCCATTGAAGAAATATCTCGGAGCTGTGTTGGTGAATACTTCTAACTGGTTGCTGACGAAGGGATAACTGGCTTGATTGAGTATTGATGAATCAATCACGGGTCACTTAGCGCAGAGATTCCCTCAAATTAAAGCATGAGGCGAAGTAGCAGAAGGTCCGAGAAGGTTTGAAGTACATAGAAATCTCAAGAGAAGAGAAGACCACTTCTTACGACCATAGCTTTGACTCCGATCTATAGTCCCAGAAGATCACCAACTATTGCACACCGAGGCAACAGGAGGCTTCCATGCCTTCATTGAAACCGTGACATTTCGTTTTCTCTCGTAGCCACTTCTCGGTTCATTCAACCCGTGTCCAGAAAGATGTTGAGCTGCAGATGATGAAGTTTGAAAGAGTTTGTCTGGAGGTTTTTCAGAAGATGGCATCCATAACACCGTGGCCCTTTCTGACGGAGGGATGCGAGCGGGAGATGTATTGCACCTCAACACTTCATACTCCCGAGAAGTAACTTCTGTAATGGTTGCTTTGAGTTGGTCCTGAAACAAGAGTAGAGATGAAACAGAGGATCATGAACTTGGCATGCTCCTTCAGGATCTGAAGCATGAAGAGACGAAGGGCCTAAGTTGCTAAAGCAACTTCTAGGTTGACATCAAGGATTCAGGAAGAGAAGTTTGCTGAGATATCAATTCTGGCGGAGGAAAAGATATAAGAGGAGCTCACGGGGCGAAATATGTGACGGTGACCAAATAACCAACTACACTCTTCAAGCTACCACTGAAGGATTGAAGCAGGACACGCAGACGTTGTTGGATGCTTGTTTCCTTAGGCTTAACAGTGAAAAGGCAAGAAAGAGAGAGGCAGAAGCAATATCTCAATTATTGAGATCATAGCCAAGGTTGTTAAACCTTCCATTCAGCCATTTTAGAGCAGGTGAGTTATAATCTTATTCAGGAAATGGAAGATGCAAGAAATCAAGTAAAGGCTATTTCTGAATCGAAGGATCTGATTATTCGTCAAGCTTCTGTGTAACTTGGGGAAGTGTCAGCCTGCCTAAAGGTTATGAACGATGCAGCAAATCAACTAAAGAAACTGATGGAAAGCATAGAAGGCATGAATACAGTTGCAGAGAGTAACCTGAGTATTTTGGCCGAGATCAACAAGATGTCGGGAGATGTATTGGATGTAGAAAAAATTGTACTAGATGGATCAGTCGAGAAGGGGAAGCAGCTAGAGTTTGCAGTATCTTTCTGTTTGGAGATCTGCAAAGTTTTGTTGAAAAGGATGTAGGCGCTTGAGAGTAGAACTTCAGATTTACCAGACAGTATCATTTCTTTCACTGAGGAAAGAGTGGACGGAGGTGTTACATCATATGTATGGATTGTTTCTAACGAAGTGCGTGATTCCCTGGAAAGTTCTCTTCTGATGGTACAAAAGAGAATTGATAAAGCTACCAAGCCTTTCATGATGAACTCTATCAGTAGACTGGTGGTTCTACAGGTAGACATTGCGAGATTTGGGCTGAGTTTGGAAGAGGTGGAAGCATGCAGCAAAGTGTTGAATGAAGGGTTTCTGCAGTTCAAGAAAGAGAAGGAAGCAGTGGCTAAAACAGATGGAAGGATGCTGAATTATGTGTTCAACAAATATATCAGATATCAGAACAAGAAGAAGATGTAACTGACAGCTGGCATGACTTCTTCTATTCTTTCTTCTTCTATTATCTATGTTCCCGATGAAATTGTAAAACTTCTAAGTTATTGGATTTGCAACCATTACTTGAAGTCATTGGAACCAGTCTATTAGTTAAGTGATACATGTGTCACTTAAGAAGAAGTTAGTTGAGGATGATTGCCAGAATGTCATCTTTACTTGTTGTTCATACTTTAGTTCAGTTGATCTTCTATTTGTTCTTTCCCTCCTACATTCTATAAGTAGGAGAAGAACCTCTGGGTTAATGATTGATCAGAATTCGTAAGAAGCAATCTTGTGTTCTATACTTTTTGCTAAACCCCTGAGAGCCACTTGTAGCAGAGGAATACAAAGAAGCAGGTTTCCGGAGAACTTTGTGTCACGGCATACTGTGTTTCTTTCTTTTAAATCTTTAGATCTTTTAAGTAAACTTTGTGTTATTTTAGATTTGTATCTAGAGCTGCCTTTGCTTTATAATTCTATGTGTTCAAATCTATTAAGTTTCTTCTATGTGCATGCAATTAGCTCTGCTATCTACTAATTGGGGATGCACATCTCCTCATTGTCTTTCTCTGTAATTCTTTACTGTCTTCTTCTATAATTTTCCTTTCTTAAACAGCTTGCTTACTTGCTGCAGACTTCTTAGTTATGGTTCATGAACTAAGTGGTTAAAGTAAAACCCCTGAGAGATAAAAACACATTTGTATTGACAAATATGACATGGGAGCCTCACCGGTTAAATGAGGGAGATTTATCTCATGACTGCCTAGGTTTGATGCTATGCAGAGAATCTAGCCAACACATAGTATGAGTCATCCCAAGCTGGTTGGTATGTGTTGTGAGGTAAAATATGGTTGATATGATGTTTCATGGGTGTATATGACTCTATAATATGTCATCATGGCCAGTTCATGTGGTTTCATGGTTGAGTCAGGTCATTCTAAGCCTATTCCTAACCCTAAAGCATGTACAATGAAGTAGATATATGAGTTTTGGAGTTGATAAATCTTTTATAAGCATGGTAATAGTGATTTTATAGTGTACTTTAGGTGTATGGTGAGTTTCAGGTCATAACTCAGAGGTATGATGCATATTTTTAGTCCTTGGGAAGAAAGCAGTTGAGAACATATAGTTTAACACATGTAAGTCTTAATGGTTGGAGAGTTTTAGGAATATTTGAGATATATGGTGAGTATGGAAAGTTATAGGATGTTGTTATGATGCTTCATGGAAAGTTTTAGGTCAAAGTTATAAAGTAATTTGAAGATATGAAAGTTTTGGTAAAACTGGGTAACTTTGTGTTTTAAACGTAAATGTGGACCTTTTGATGCTCATTGTGAATTGTATGATTTTCATTGTGACTTGATCAATTTTAAATAGATTTTTAGGTAATTTTTAAAGATTTAAAAAATATAATGAGCTAGTTTGATCATCATGTTTTTATTAATGATCGTTAATAAATTAAAGTGGTTTGAAACCCTAGCTAAAATATTGATAAGAGAAGCTTGGATAAAAGTGAGTATATAGAGTCTATATTCATTTATTTTGTGACTGCTACTTATCATAAGGATAGTCCTGTAAAAAGAAGAGAAAAAGAGTATTAAAATATGTGTATATGAAAAATTTGATCCAAAATGTGTGTAACAATGTGAAAGAGTAGTAAAAGGAACATGTACACCTGATCCGTGATGAGTGAAAATGATATAAAGTATCTTGATCCACTTTAGAAGAGATTTATTTTGGTGATTGTTATCCAATTTTACGCACATGGAAAAATTGGAAAATAGGGCCTTATTACAATCAAATCACGACATTGGTCCCAGGGACCCACTTTTGGTCATCAGGTGAGATCGATCATTTTTTCCAAGAATGTGAGCTATCGAGGAGTTCGACAAGCTTATCTCACTCGTTCGAGCTAAAATAGTGTCAAATCGGGAATAAAGAGACGAGTCATCAGAGGAGTTCGTGCCTTGTCCGAACTCGGTCATAACTCAGATCATAAGCCTTAGACGAGTTCATGAGTAGGAAATGTAAGTTCGGTTATCCAACTTTGGCTTGTCATAAAAGAGTCTCGATAGGAGCAAATAATGTTTTGATGGTTAGCTCATTGAGGCAGAGAAATGACGAGCTCGACTCATTTTAATTCAACATGGAGAGATTGATGCTTCCTTGTTGGAATATGAATTCAGTTTTAATGACTCGACGGAGACAATAGCTGCCTCAAGATTTGGTCGAGCTTCTTCCATGGAAGAGACTTTCCAAAGTGAAAAGGCGAGACAACTCAACTAAAACTTTATCTCATTCTTCGACTACAGCGGAAAGATTTTACAACAACTGATCACGGCTGTGGTCACATGCAACATCAGGATCAACACCAATGGTTCCTTGGGATCGCCCTGTGGCAGTTGTCGCAATTACTCTCTCTGGAGGTGATTGTGTTTTCTGAGATAAAGTTTACTTCTCTACCCTGGTAGCTGCTGTGTATAGCCAATTCAAATTGCCAAGTGAAGGCACGATCATGGCAAGAGAATGAAAATTCCACGCGCTGGTGGAAATAGTGGAAAAATCAGGTCAAATTGCCAAGTTTGCACGGCGAAGTTGAGTTTGGGGCCCGTGGATTAATTTTTCCAAGCTGCACGGGGATTTGGAGCAGCACTGCCAGGCGTGGAGATATTGGTTTGGAAAACCATGACCGAAATTCCACGCGGGGTAGATTTGGAGCAGCACCGCCAAGTGGAAATTTTAAGATGGAAATCCATGTTGTTCACCTGAAGCCTGCGCGGGGGAGATTTGGAGCAGCACTGCCAAGCGTGGAGATTTGACGATGGCAATCCAACATCAGACTTTCGCATGAGCCATGTAAATGAAATCCATGTAGCTTGGAGTGGTCCGAGTCTTTGTGCGAGTCGCCAGGAAGATTAATAAGACAATTGTGAATTGGAGTGGGTCATGGAGAAAACAACGCGAGACGTGATACTGATTTCAGTGGAGACTCTACACATTCTGCTTACCACGCATAGCAATCAGTGGTTGCGGTAAAATACCACGCACATGCACAGGCATGCTGCAGTATAATAGAATGCGTTTTTAGCGCTCCCACGCACAGCTGCAGGAAACAAATATTCACTGCTGTATACGATGGATTGGAGTCACATCATTCAAGGCTTCATGAAATTTGCCTGGGTCAGGAGATGAGGGTTTATTACGGTGCATAATGAAATGATTCGTGTTGCTCAGCATTTATTTTCCTAGAAACGAATTAAATGTGAAGATCATCTCTGAAAATACCCGGGGGGGCGGGGCTTAGAGGAGGGCCTTTGTTGGTCATCTCTTGTGAACTGTAAGGGTCTCTATTGAGAAACGTCTGTGGGCAGTAGGCAATAGTTTATACCCTTCATTATGTACGTCAACTAGAACATAACAATATTCTTTACCAGGTTCAGAGAACTGTGTTGTTCAATGGACGATTAGCTGCAGCAGTTTCAAGCTAATCTTATTCGAGCTCTATTTCTATTAGCTTTGATCCATGACTAAGGGAGAATTCATATGGTCGTTACCTGTACATTGTTTCAAGATCCTCTTAGCTGCCCTAGTCCGTTCAATGGAGTTTTTTTTGAAGGAAGGGCTTCCTGTTATGTGTTGGAAATTATAACATGGAAGGATCTTTTTAGTTTCTGGAAAAGGAGTATATTGTGTAGCTCATAGCTACCTATGCCATAGCTAAGATCCCAATAGTGGCATAATGTTGATGGAGCCGAGATTTCCAAATGCACACCAAAGATACCGAAGGGCTCTTTGGCCAAAAATCAGTCTCAAGGGTGTCTATCGACATGTTATGGCATAAGCCTAGGTCATCATCATGGTAGCATTAGGTCTTTATTGTTAATGGCATTTTCTCATCGTTTGGAAGGTACAATTGTGCTTATTATGGCAAAGCCAAAACATTCTTACTGCAAGTGTTATGTGATAAGGAAGCTTGATAATTCTGAGCTGAGGATGAATGCGAGTGCATGTCGGCTCGATCGGAATTAAGAGCGTGGAGTTTCACAGATAGGATCTTGGCTTAGATCGCAACGATGGCGCCAGACTAAGAGGTGGATTCTGCGTGATCTCGAAGAAGAAAAATGGGTATGGGGAGCTCGATCTAGGTCGGGAGCTTGATACAGATGGAGATCATGCACAATTTTTACACGGAGCTCGTTTTGGGAGCTTGGCTCAGGTCGCAGTGATGGCACCGAACTTGGAGGTAAAGCTCACCAGGGAATGAGTGCGACGAGCTCGTGGTGGTCCAGGTGATCAAATGATGGGAGCTCAGTTACAGAAAGAGCTTGATAGAATTTGTTCACCAGTGAGAGCTCATCAGTTGGACATGATGATCAGGGGAGTAATCATAGTGATGTAAATCTTGTTTTGGTCATGGTAACAAAAGATCTCCGTTAAGTAGTGGCTTGGTGGCGCGGTGGAGGACGGATCAAGGAGATTAAAGGTTCAAAACTGGAAGATGGATTGGAAGGTGAAGCTCGCTCAATCAAAGAAAAAAGGGAGCTTAGATTGATCGTGCACTGGAGTAAAAACCCTTCGCAAGACTTTTCACAAGTCATTTTCGGTGAGAAAACAGTAGAAGAGACAGGTCGTGATCGAGGAAGTGTCGAGCTCAACTACAGGAGATGAACTAGTCGATTAGGAAATTCAACGAACAACTCGGTATCTATGGTGGCTTGGTTTCAAGGAGTAATTTTCATCCAGAGAATATCTTGGTTGTGGTAGAATTGGGTGAGTTGCTGCTGTGCATGATAAGGATCAGTGTGAAAGAATCATTTCTAGAAAGAGCTCAATGAGGGAAAAGCTCATTGGGAGGTCATGACACTTAGAGAAAAACTAGGCTCAATACAAAGGTGGGTTCAACTCTACGCGAGTCGGTGAGACGTAAGCTCAAGATGAGTCAGAAGTAATCTCAAGAGCGGCAAAGTGGGGGAGCTCAAATCAGTCACGGTCAAAGGAACTCAACTTGGTTGATGCGATGGATGACGGAGCTCGGATCCAACTCGGCGAGCCAACCACCGAGTTGGACTTATTTTTATTCTTTTCTTCAAATCCGGTGAATATTGGGCCCACTAATAATTTAATTAATTGAATATTTTTATTTAAATATTTTAAATAATAATATTTATTATTATTATTTAAATATTTATTTAAAATATTATTTTAATTCATTAAGAAGACTAAGTCACAAGCAATTAATGACCCATGATGGAACCTTCTCAGGTGGTTCAACTAACTGCAATAAATACATCATGGGCCTTCAATTTAGGAAGGTAATTATGACCATTTCCTCTTCTTTCTCACATATTCTTCTATAAATGTAAGTTGGAAGCTCATTTCAAAGGTTCCAACAGTTCAGACAAGTTGGACAGCTAGATATCTCAGGCAAGAGTGTATACTTTTCAGAATCCTCTCTCTTCTGCAAGTTGTTCTTGTGTGTTGAGAGAACTTTCAAGCCTCCTCTTCAAGACTGTAATGGCAACTATTGCCTCTTTTGAATGTATGATGCATTGTGCATGTTATTGAAAGCAATAAAAGTGTGTGTTTTGTGACTAATCTCGGTCCTTTCATCCTTTTATGCTTCTTGTGTGCCTTTCTCGTACTTGCAGGTACACTGTGCAAGTTTAAGTTTCTATTGCAGGTTCTTGGAGTTCTGTGCTTATCAAGTGGTGGAGTATGGCATGTAGTTGAGTTGTGGTGTCTGTTCACCCTTCTTGAGTTCATCCTTCTTCACTGGGAAACTGGTATATTTCTCGGTCTGATAAAGTTTAACAAAGGGAACGTGTGTCTCTTAGTCTGTGGTATCATGTACCCTCTCTAAGTTGCAGTAGGTGAAGTTGACTTGTGGTGCACACACCCTCTTCAAATTAACCCTTCCTGAATCTGAAGACACCCTTTATTTGGTGCATCACCATCCCTAGTATAGTTTCATTTCTGTAAATCTCTTTCCCTAAAACCCCATGAAAATGTTAGCGTAGGACTAGACAATCATTTTTGTTACACTAGGAGTAGTACAACACTTAGTTTAGGAAGAGGAAGCCGGCCTTCTCTGGAGGTTCACCTCAAGCCCAAGTCCCACAGCTTGAGAGGTGATCCCATGTGTCCCAATCACACCGAACGTCCTATTCACATCCTGGCCATTCGGGGGGTGTAGTGATTTGGCGACAATAGTTTTTGGCACGCCCGATGGGACAAAGTTGGTACTTCTCTTCTCACTTACACAAGTCAAAGTACCTAGTGACTCTATATCTCTGGATTCCAAATCTCAGTGCAGTAACTTATGTGAAAGAATTCAGACAAGAGCTTCTTCAAAGAAAGGAAAGTATTAGCATATCGAACTTTCCTTGTCTCCTCCAAAGAGAAGCAGAAGAGGCATTTCCACATCCCCAGTTGCAGATTTACCTAGTAGGGGTCATTCAACTCCTCCTTAAGGAAGATTTCCTCCACCCAGGAACAATCAACCTTTCGTTGCTATGGCGAGGAACCAAGTTTTTTCCCCTTTCAATGCAAGCAGTCCTCTCGTGTTGGCTCAACGTGACCCGATACCTGTTGCGGCACTCAAAATTTTGCCCTTGTACACGGGGGAAACTCACGTTACTCTAGTAGAGCATATCTTTGATGTAGCCAGCATCTTTGTAGTACATAATATCACCAAAGACAACATTGCAGTTAGACTTCTTGCTACCTCTTTCAAGGGAAAAGCACTTCAATGGTTTCGTGGGTTAGGTGTTGGCACTATAACCACTTGGGACGAGTTGGGAGAAAAGCTATATAAACAATTTGAAGACAAAATTGATCACCTATCACTTTTGGAAAAACTTACTACCATAAAGAGAGCTTCCCAAGAATACATGAGTGATTTCAACTTCCGATTCCATAGGACTTGGAATAGGATTCCGGTGCTCGTAAAGCCTTCTGCACATAATGCATTCTTTTACTATTTGCGAGCCTTGAATAGCGATGTAGTAGTTATGATCTAGTCCATGGGAGGTACTACACTTCTTGATGCTTACGAAGTTGCCATAAGTGCAGAGAATTCTTTGATTCAGGCTGGAAAGATAGCTCCACGACCACCAATGCCCTTTTCTCCAGATCTTACGAATCATCAGCCTATCATTGTTCCTATTCCAGTAGACTCCAGGCAACCATCTCAATCTTCCTCTGCCTCTTCAAATGACCTATTTGAAGTCAAGTCACTACTGCAAAATTTTGGAAATGAGCTCATTGCACTCAAAAGGCAACAATTTCAATATAATCGTCCGTATCAGCCACAAAATCAGCAGTATCAGGCTAATCGTCCTCCTTTCAAGGAAAAATCAGCCTCGAAATCAAACTACAAGTCAAGTTGCAATGTAAGGGCCTTTGAACTTTCAAAACCCTCTTGCAGCTAGCTCATCTAGAGCTATAGTACCTGTTCAAAATACTCTAGTTCAAGACTACAAATGGTGTTATCCTTGCTCTCAACCTCACAATCAAAATATTTTGTCCAATGGGGTTCTTAGCCAGGCCCTTATGGTTCAAAGTGTATCTGCCCCTTCAGAGTTAACAAAACAATTCATCTACGCAAGAAGCAGCAGATCAACCGCAGGCACCTGAAGAATCCACGTTACTAAACTGGTAAGAAGAAGATTTTTGTGGATTGAATATAGATTCTTCATCAGTGGCAGCAAACACTCGTTCCAAAAAGAGAGCAATGGAGCCTCAACCTCTCGACGCTGATCTAGCATCCACTTCTCAACCTGGGTTTCAAATGGCAGTTGACAAAAATGCGGGAAAGAAATCACCAGAAACACTGGCTAGCCACACAGCAGGGAAAGATGGTTCTCCAAGCATCACGGTACCCAACAAACATTTTCCAAAGGAGGACCCCAATGCCCAAAAAAGCATCATCAAAGTTGGAGCAATTCCCTTCAGCATAGTAGAACAAATGAAGAAAACCAATCTGAGCATTACCATGTGGGACGCACTCTCGATCCCTTCCCAAAGAAACCTGCTGCGAGAAGCTCTGAACAATTTTAGTACAACCAGCAGATCACCAAGCCATGGAGTGACAAATGCTACGAATTTGTGTCAACCAGAAGGGAAGATCATTCCTACAGAAAACAAACCACCGCCATTCTACATTTCCCTGATCATTGGCGACCACCTGGTACATAATTGCATGATCGATTCTGGTGCCAGTAGCTCTGTCATGCCGAAACAAATTACAAATGTACTAGGCATACAATATGTGTTAGTTGCAAGAGGGGTTGTTCAACTAGATGGCACAGCTGTTAAGACTATTGGGGTTATCAAAGGACTTCAACTTACCATTCATGCATGCCCAAGTTTGTCATTCACCCAAGACATATCGGTCATCGATCTCCCTCCCCTCTTTGCCATCTTCCTATCACAGGATTTCACTGCCAAGATGGGCGGTTACCTATCGGCCGATTGGTTGCATATGATTCTCAGGACTCAATACAGAACCAAAGTAACTATAAGGGCAGAACCAATCTGCCATAATCATGTAGAACCCTACACTGCTAGTCCCATAAATGGAAATTACACCATCGGCGATCCCGAAGAGGAAGATGTCGATCATGAACCAACCACCCTAGTTGAAGAAGTCCCTGATACTTTGCTAGATGAAGTATGTAGAGATCATCAGTACGATCCCTACGCTGATGCATTGGCTAAAGAAGAAGCTGGTTTGCTGGTCTTGGAAGAAACAGGATTAGGTACTTACTGTATCCATGAAGAAGATACGATCATACCACAACTTGTCAAAACACCAAGTGATTCTAAAGGACTGTGGCAATTGTTCTTCGATGGCTCAAGAAGTAAGAATGGATCTGGTGCTGGTGTTATGTTAATTTCTCCAGAGGGAGATAAGTACTTCTCATCTTTCCGGTTGCAGTTCAGTTGCACCAACAATGTTGCTGAATACGAGGCTCTTGTGCAAGGAATTCAGCTAGCCCAAAGGAAGGGAATCAAGGCCCTAACTATTTTTAGAGACAGTGAGTTAGTTGTTCATCAAGTTTCGGCATGTAGTGCATCCAAAAATGATCTTTTACGATCATATAAGAATCGAGTCTGGGACCTGATTGAAGATTTTGAAGCTTTTGGGATCCATGCAATTCCTAGAGGGTCAAAATCAAGATGCGGATAGGCTTGCTACAATTGGTTCACAATACAACATACCAGTTGATATCATGAAAGAAGGGCAGCAATTTGTTAAAATGGTGGTTCGACCAGCAGTCCCTGATAATGTGAATAGTTGGCAAGTGTTCGATAGTGACAACCAAATTGTCCTCTTCCTACAAGAAGAGGTGGAGTTTGCTGCAAAGAATCAAGATAAGTTGCAGGATTCATATGGTGAGAAAATTATTCAATTGAAAAGCAACAAGTTACCAAAAGGTTTAGTCACTTTGGAATCCATTTTCAATTCAGATGACCAAGCCACAAGACAAAGCCCTAACATGGTGGTCAGAGAAGAATATTTTGATGAAGTTGAAGTATCAAATGAAAAATTTCTTAAGATCGAAAAAGTGTGTACTTCTGGAGAGAAAGAAGCTTTCATCAAACTTTGTCAAGAGTATCATGACATCTTTGCATGGAGCTATAAAGATCTGTGTGGTTTTGATCCAGGTCTAGCACAACATACCATCGAACTGGGTCCTAATGCTAAGCCAGTTCGTCAGAAACAAAGACCAATTAATCCCAAAATTGAGCCACTAATGAGAAAGGAGCTAACCAAGCTCATTGAGGCCTGTATAATTTTTCCCATCAAGCATTCCTCATGGGTAGCCAATTTGGTACCCATGAGCAAGAAGAACAGAGAGATCTGGTTATGCGTAGATTTCAGGGATTTGAATCGTGCATCATTAAAAGACCATTATCCACTTCCATCGATGGAGCAGATCCTTCAAACAGTGGCAGGAGCTCAAAGATTTTCATTGCTCGATGGATATTCAGGTTACAATCAAATCCTAGTCCAAGAATCCGACCAATTCAAAACGTCTTTCACTACCAAGTGGGGCACGTATGCGTACAATAAAATGCCATTCGGATTGTCCAATACCGGAGCTACTTTCCAAAGAGCCATGGACATGGCATTTAAGGGACTAATCAATGATATTATTTTAGTTTACCTTGATGATATAACTGTATACTCTCAGCATGTAGAAGATCACATCATGCATCTAAGGAAATTTTTCCAAAGGTGTAGGGAATTTGGGGTTTCACTTAACCCCAAGAAATGTATTTTTGCAGTACACGAGGGAAAATTGTTGGGGCATGTGGTTTCAGCAGAAGGATTATCAATCGATCCAGCCAGGATTCATTCAATCATGTCCTTATCTCTCCCAAGTCACAAGAAGGGCCTCCAGAGTTTTCTGGGAACCATAAATTTCGTGCGGAGATTCATCCCTCAATTTGCGACATTGGCTAAACCACTGACAGCCATGCTAAAGAAAAACATGCCATTCTCATGGACAAAGGAAGGACGAGAAAGCTTTGAAGCCATCAAAACAGCCATTTCTCAAGCTCCCACGCTTGTGAACCCCAGGTTTGACGAAGATTTTATCCTTTATGCTTTTGCAAGTCAAGAGAGCATTTCAGGGATCCTCACCCAACAAAACAACAGCCTGATGGAGCAACCAATCACTTTCTTCAGTCAATCCCTCAAAGACTACGAGTTCAAATACTCATTCATTGAAAAGCAAGTCTTTGCGGTTATTCGAGCTTTGAAGAAATTCAAGCACATGTTGTCCAACAACAAGATTCATCTGATGGTGTCTCATCCAGGTGTTAAGGAGTTTTTTCTGAACAAAGAAATGAACGAAAAGCATGCTGGATGGATCACAAAGGTAATGGAGTATGACGTGCACATCAAAGTCACTAAACTTGTCAGAGGTAAGGGTTTATGTTAGCAACTTGCAACAGACATGGAATCAAAAAGTAATGAGGATGTGACACTCCTAAATACTGATGAGGATGTTGATCAAGCTGACTGGTTATCCAAAATGAAGAATTTCATCTTCTCAGGAGCATACCCGACAAACATGGATAAAAACCAGAGACGAACTTTCCGTCTTCAATCTATCCCATATGTTTTGGTAGATAGCATTCTCTTTCGAAAATATTTGAATGGCGTTCTCCTTCGGTGCATAAGACCAGAACAGGTCAGTAAGATACTAGAAGAATTTCATAATGGCCTATCTGGAGGACATTATTCCGCACAAACAACAGCTACCAAGATCATGTGAGCTGGCTACTATTGGCCAGATTTATTCAAGGATGCCCATCTTTGGGTAAGGAAATGCAAAGAATGTGCCTTTTTCATAGGTAAGCAGAAGCTGGCAGCTCTTCCATTGCATCCAATTCAAGTGGATCAACCCTTTGTTCAATGGGGGTTGGACTTCATCGGAATGATTAATCCTCCATCTAGTGACGGACATAAGTGGGTCCTTACTACAACAGACTATTTTACTCGATGGACAGAGGCGGTAGCATTAAAAGAGAGCAATGAAAAGGCAGTTCTAGATTTTTTAGAAGGTATAATGACGAGATTCGGTGTTCCATTTACAGTCATTTCAGACAATGCGTTGTCTTTTCTTGGTATGAAATTGAGTGAATGGGCTGTTAAAAATGGGATATACCTCAAAACTTCATCCAATTACTATCCTCAAGGAAATGGATTGGCTGAGTCTAGCAACAAAAACCTCATAAGGATTATTAAGCGCACAATGGAGACAAACAAGAGGACTTGGCATACACAGCTTAAGACTGCCTTATGGGCAAATCGGATCACACCTAAAAGGGCCATCGGAAATTCTTCTTTCATTCTTGTATATGGAAGAGAGGAAAAACTCCCACTCTCATTGGAGTTACCTTCTTTGGAGTTAGCTCATCAACTTGAAGTTATAGAGAATGATCCTCTGACAGTAAGGTTTGCTGAACTCATGGAGTTAGAGGAAGTATGAGACAAGGCTATGAAAACTTTGGAGTAGCATCAGGCTCAAGTTAAGAAATCTTTTGACAGGAAGGCGTCCGACAGACATTTTCAAGAGGGGGATTTAGTTCTCAAATGGGATGAAGACAGGGCCAAACCAGGCAAGCATGCCAAGTTTGACGCTCTCTGGAGTGGACCATACATCATCACAAGTTGCAAAGAGGCAAATTCATTTCGTCTATCTAGGCTCAATGGAGAAGAATTGCCCATTCACGTGAATGGGATACATCTCAAAGCTTGTTTTTGAGAAGTGTTCCACCCCCTGTACAGTTAAATTAGGTGTTTTCCTCCAAGTGCTTATGCACATTGTTGTGTGTTGTTGTTTTTGTTTTCCTTGTTGCTGTGTTTTGTGTTGTTCTGCATATTGTTTCATCATTGGAAGGTGTCAAGGAGAAGAAAGGTTCAAGGTTTCTATAACAGTTCAAAATCTGCTTCATTCAAATTTTTGAAATGTTCCATGGATGTCAAGCATTCAACAGATTCAGTATACTTCATACTTAGCATTCCAGGGAGGTCCAGGATATCAACAATACTCAAGGGGATTTCAGGATGTGTCAAAGAAAATCATACTACTTTTAGGATTCCAACAGAGACTCCATGCCCAATGGATGACTTAAGGCTACTGGAATCATGCTTAGCAGACAATCATCCCTGAGAGGTCGCCAAAACTGTTATCCAATTTTATGCACATGGAAAAATTTGAAAACAGGGCCTTATTACAATCAAATCACGACATTGGTCCCAGGGACCCAATTTTGGTCATCAGGTGAGATCGCTCATTTTTTCCAAGAATGTGAGCTATCGAGGAGTTTGACAAGCTTATCTCACTCGTTCGAGCTAAAACAGTGTCAAATCGGGAATAAAGAGACGAGTCATCAGAGGAGTTCGTGCCTTGTCCTAACTCGGTCATAACTCAGATCACAAGCCTTAGACGAGTTCATGAGTAGGAAATGTAAGTTCAGTTGTCCAACTTTGGCTTGTCATAAAAGAGTCTCGATAGAAGCAGATAATGTTTCGATGGTTGGCTCATTGAGGCAGAGAAATGACGAGCTCGACTCGGTTTAATTCAACATGGAGAGATTGATGCTTCCTTGTTGGAATATGAATTTAGTTTTAATGACTCGACGGAGACAATAGCTGCCTCAAGATTTGGTCGAGCTTCTTCCATGGAAGAGAATTTCCAAAGTGAAAAGGCGAGACAACTCAACTAAAAATTTATCTTATTCTTCGACTACAGCGGCAAGATTTTACAACTGATCACGGCTGTGGTCGCATGCAACATCAGGATCAACACCAACAGTTCCTTGGGATCGCCCTGTGGCAGCTGTCGCAATTAACTCTCTCTGGAGGTGATTGTTTTTCTGAGATAAAGTTTTCTTCTCTACCCTGTAGCTATTACGTATAGCCAATTCAAATTTCCAAGTTAAGGCACGATCATGGCAAGATAATGAAAATTCCGCGCGCTGGTGGAAATAGTGGAAAAATCAAGTCAAATTGCCAAGTTTGCACGGCGAAGTTGAGTCCGGGGCCCGTGGATTAATTTTTCCAAGATGCATGGGGATTTGGAGCAGCACTGCCAGGCGTGGAGATATTGGTTTGGCAAACCATGACCGAAATTCCACACGGGGGAGATTTGGAGCAGCACCGCCAAGTGGAAATTTTAAGATGGAAAGCCATGTTGTTCACTCCGCGCGGGGGAGATTTGGAGCAGCACTGCCAAGCGTGGAGATTTGACGATGGCAATCCAACATTAGACTTCCGCATGAGCCATGTAAATGAAATCCACGCAGCTTGGAGTGGTCCGAGTCTTTGTGCGAGTCGCCAAGAAGATTAATAAGATAGTTGTGAATTGGAGTGGGTCATGGAGAAAACAACGCGAGACGTGATACTGATTTTAGCGGAGACTCTACACATTCTGCTTACCATGCATAGCATTCAGTGGTCACGAAAGAATCCCACGCACATGCACAGGCATGCTATAGTATAATAGAATCCGTTTTTAGCGCTCCCACGCACAGCTGCAGGAAACAAATATTCACTGCTGTATACGATGGATTGGAGTCACGTCATTCAAGGCTTCATGAAATTTTCCCGAGTCAGGAGATGAGGGTTTATTACGGTGTAGAATGAAACGATTCATGTTGCTCAGCATTTCTTTTCCTAGAAACGAATTAAATGTGAAGTTCAGCTCTGAAAATACCCGGTCGGCCATTTTGTTGCATCCTTGTTACTTATAAATGGTATCTTTGAGAAACTCTATGGGCAGTAGGCAATATTTATACCCTTCCATTATGTACGTCCAACCAGACAATAACAATATTCTTTTACCAGGTTCAGAGAAACTGTGTTTTTTCAATGGATGATTATGTTGCAGTTTCAAGCTAATCTTATCGAGCTCTATTTCTATTAGCTTTGATCCACAACTAAGGGAGAATTCATATGGTCGTTACCTGTACATTTTTTCAAGATCCTCTTGGCTGCCCCAGTCGTTCAATGTATTTTTTTTGAAGGGCTTCTGTTATGTGTTGCAAATTGTAACATGAAGGATCTTTTTAGTTTCTGGAAAAATGAGTATATTGTGTAGCTCACAGCTACCTATGCCATACTAAGATCCCAATAGTGGCATAATTGTTGATTGGAGCCGAGATTGCCGAATGCACTACCAAAATACCGAAGGGCTCTTTGGCCAAAAATTAGTCTCAAGGGTGTCTATCGACATGTTATGGGCATAAGCCTAGGTCATCATCATGGCAGCATTAGGTCTTTATTGTTAATGGCATTTTCTCATCGTTTAGAAGGTACAATTGTGCTTATTATGGCAAAGCCAAAACATTCTTACTACAAGTGTTATGTGATAAGGAAGCTTGATAATTCTGAGCTGAGGATGAATGCAAGTGCATGTCGGCTCGATTGGAATTGAGAGCATGGAGTTTCACAGATAGGATCTTGGCTTAGATCGCAACGATGGCACCAGACAAAGAGGTGTATTCTGCATGATCTCGAAGAAGCAAAATGGGTATGGGGAGCTCGATCTAGGTGGGGAGCTCGATACAGATGGAGATCATGCACAATTTTTACATGTTGCTCGTTTTGGGAGCTTGGCTCAGGTCGCAATGATGGCGCCAGACTTGGAGGTAAAGCTCGCCAGGGAATGAGTGCGACAAGCTCATGGTGGTCCACGTGATCAGATGATGGGAGCTTAGTTACAGAAAGAGCTTGATAGAATTTTTTCACCGGTGAGAGCTCATCATTTGGACATGATGATCAAGGGAGTGTCATGGTGATGTAAATCTTGTTTTGGTCATGGTAACAAAAGATCTCGGTTAAGTAGTGGCTTGGTGTCGCGGTGGAGGATGGATGAAAGGAGATTAAAGGTTCAAAACTCAGAAGATGGATTGGAAGTGAAGCTCGCTCAATACGAAGAAAAAAGGGAGCTCAGATTGATCGTGGAGTTGGATAAAAACCCTTCGCAGAACTTTTCACAAGTCATTTTCGGTGAGAAACAGTAGAAGAGACAGGTCGTGATCGAGGAAGTGTCGAGCTCAACTACAGGAGATAGAACTAGTTGATTAGGAAATTCAATGAACAACTCAGTATCTATGGTGGCTCGGTTCAAGGAGCATTTTCATCCAGAGAATATCTTGGTTGTGGTAGAAGTGGGTGAGTTGCTGCTGTGCATGATTAGGATCAGTGGTGAAAGAATCATTTCTAGAAAGATCTCAATGAGGGAAAAGCTCATTGGGAGGTCATGACACTTAGAGAAAACTAGGCTCAATACAAAGGTGGGTTCAACTCTACGCGAGTCGATGATACGTAAGCTCAAGACGAGTCAGAAGTAATCTCAAGGTGGCAAAGTGGGGGAGCTCAAATCGGTCACGGTCAAAGGAACTCAACTTGGTTGATGCGATGGATGACGGAGCTCGGATCCAACTCGGCGAGCCAACCACCGAGTTGGACTTATTTTTATTCTTTTCTTCAAATCTGGTGAATATGGGGCCCACTAATAATTTAATTAATTTAATATTTTTATTTGAATATTTTAAATAATAATATTTATTATTATTATTTAAATATTTTATTTAAATATTATTTTAATTCATTAAGAAGACTAAGTCAACAAGTAATTAATGACCCATGATGGAACCTTCTCAGGTGGTTCAACTAACTGCAATAAATACATCATGGGCCTTCAATTTAGGAAGGTAATTATGACCATTTCCTCTTCTTTCTCACATATTCTTCTATAAATGTAAGTTGGAAGCTAATTTCAAAGGGTTCCAACAGTTCAGACAAGTTGGACAGTTAGATATCTTAGGCAAGAGTGTATACTTTTCAAGAATCCTCTCTCTTCTGCAAGTTGTTCTTGTGTGTTGAGAGAACTTTCAAGCCTCCTCTTCAAGACTGTAATGGCAACTATTGCCTCTTCTAAATGTATGATGCATTGTTCATGTTATTGAAGCAATAAAAGTGTGTGTTTTGTGACTAATCTCGGTCCTTTCATCCTTTTATGCTTCTTTGTGCCTTTCTCGTACTTACAGGTACACTGTGCAAGTTTAAGTTTCTATTGCAGGTTCTTGGAGTTCTGTGCTTATCGAGTGGTGGAGTATTGCATGTAGTTGAGTTGTGGTGTCTGTTCACCCTTCTTGAGTTCATCCTTCTTCACTGGGAAACTGGTATATTTCTCGGTCTGATAAAGTTTAACAAAGGGAACGTGTGTCTCTTAGTCTGTGGTATCATGTACCCTCTCTAAGTTGCAGTAGGTGAAGTTGACCTGTGGTGCACACACCCTCTTCAAATTAACCCTTCGTGAATCTGAAGACACCCTTTATTCAGTGCATCACCATTCCTAGTATAGTTTCATTTCTGTAAATCTCTTTCCCTCAAACCCCATGAAAATGTTAGCGTAGGACTAGATAATCATTTTTGTTACACTAGGAGTAGTACAGTGCTTAGTTTAGGAAGATGAAGCTGGCCTTCTCTGGAGGTTCACCTCGAGCCCAAGTCCCACAGCTTGAGAGGTGATCCCATGTGTCCCAATCACACCGAACGTCCTATTCACATCCTGGCCATTCGGGGGGTGCAGTGATTTGGTGACAACAGTGATCTCATGCCACAATAGAATAAGTGGTGGGGAGAAAGGTCTCATGTTATTCTCCAACCCTAACTACTTCTCAATAGTTATACACCACTGCAGATGGTGTGATCCTTCTTTGTTCTAGTTTGATCAAGTTTAATTTAAGGAAAATAGAAGAAAAATGGAGATATAATGCATTCTTCTTGCTAGAGGACTATACTTGTACTACGAAAACTACATTATAGGCTGCTTTGAACCATGTCAGTCTAGGAAAAATTATGTAATTTATTCCTGGTCATAGGCACCCAAGAAGATTCAAGAGTGCCCAGGTGCTCATGTCTGTATCTGTGAACTAGCGTCTACATTGAAATAAAGACCCAAGTCAAATTCTCATTTGTTCTATGACTATATAATTGCTTTGTCCCTATACAATGAAGGTTTGAACTGTGACACTATACCACTGGTTGGGGTGGTTGATTTACCCAATATATGTGCCCTCATTTGGGGTACATGCAACACCGTTAGGAGTATATGGCCCAAAAGAGAGGACCGCACACAAATCTGAAACTGATGACCTATAGAGGGGAGGGAATGTGCTTGGTAAAAACCAAGGTACATGTAAATAGAGTTCATAGAAACACGTGTTAGTGCAAAAAAGATAGATACACATATAAAATATAATGTGTAATCTAGCAAGTAAGAAGACAATGTAGTCCACGAAAAGAAGGTTACAAACATGGGACATTACTTATAATATCACAAGATAATTAGGGATGAAATGGCCAAAAGCATACACACAATGAATAAGCAAGACATAGGGAATATCTCAGAAACAATGGAATATAATGGGAAAAAATGGAAAATAGTAACAAGCAAAGTGTCAGATAACCATGGTATAAAATAGTTCCGGCAAGGAAAATGTTGTATATGAAGCACTCGTTAGCATGTTAGAAAGATAGAGAGTATGTTAAAACATGTATAGATTAGTGGAAAATAGTGTGCTTGTAAGAATAAGTAGTAAATAATGAAAAAATATCATATTTAATGTGGAAGAGTAAGAAATTTACATGCCCTATGAGCCTCGGTGGGACTTATAAGATGTATAGTGCCAAGCATCATTGTTGCATGTAAAGATCTATATTACAACTAAAAACCAAGTAAACATGCATGTGTATATAGAAAAGATATTGACATACTAAGTATTCGTTTAGCATAGGAAAAAAAGTGTACATGTAAGTATAAGTAAGAAAGAATATGTGTAACCAAGATATGTAATATGTTATTGATGAGTGACATGGAATGGTATGCAATGTGAATCTAATAGGAGAAACATTCCCCCCAATGTATGTGGATGAGTATGAGTGAAATTAGGTTCATTTATAAAAATACCCCTCGACAATCAAGAATGAACCATAAAACAAGAGTGTGTTATCAGGAAATGGTTTGAATTGTGTTTTAGAAAGATAGATCAATGATGTACAAAGCCAAAATAGTGTGGAATGAGGTAAGGTTAATTTCATATTTATACCCTTAACAGTTGAGTATGAATATTGGAACTAGAGTGCGTCATAGGAAAAAAAATTGAATTTTTTTCTCAAGAAAGATAAATTAATTGATCATAGAGCATAAAGAGTGAATGTGGTGGGGTTCATTTCATATTTATACCCTCAGCAGTTGAGTATGAACCATGGAACTCGAGTGCATCATCGGGAAGTGTGTCAAGTGAGAATGTGATGCTAGAAAGATGTGTTGTGAATACATTGAGTGTAGAAATGTGTATTGTGTGATGTTC
The DNA here is from genome assembly GCA_019776745.2 of Taxus chinensis. NCBI lineage: Eukaryota > Viridiplantae > Streptophyta > Pinopsida > Cupressales > Taxaceae > Taxus > Taxus chinensis. The sequence goes on from CM034151.1 coordinate 79,164,783, forward strand.
ATGTATGTAGTTTTCCCTTAATATTCAAGTGTGAACTATAGCACAAGAGTTCATCATAGGGTAATAACGATAAAATTTATGTGTATCAAGATGTGTAAGATGAATTAGGAAGAGTAAATTTGAAGCATGATGTGAAGTAGTAGAAATGTGAGACACCTGATTATGTTATAAGGGCGGAGATAAGAAGTGTGATTCTCCCAAGTGTGTGTGAATGAGTAAGATATTTGATAAAATTGAAGTGCAAGGGTCCTCTACCCAATTTTTGAGGAGATAAAGGTGTGTGACCATGATCTAAAGGTGGTGGTGAATGAGACTGATGATGTGCATGCAATGGAAGTAGAGGTGGTGAATACCTATATGAAGGAGATAAAAAAGGTGATGTATACCTATATGAAGGAGACTGATGAGGTGATTTGCACCTATGTGAAGGATAATAACCCTTATATGTAGGACATCAAGGAGGTAATGTACACCTATGTGAAGGAGACATCTGAGTAGTGGACCTAGGCTAATGAGATGGACTAATGGACCGATGAAGATGAGTAGGAAGTGCATGAGTAGGAGATCTAAGAGTATATTTCACTTTATATTACAGAGATTTAGGGTACTTACATGCTTTAGCGAGTGTAATGGTGTGTATGGAGGGACACTTTTGAAAGTGGTAACTTTCATGTTATGAATGAATTTGAGATTTAGATGATTCATGGAAATGATTTCTTGAGTGGAAAGGAGCCAGGGAAGACTTAAGAGCATGTCACAACCTTTAACTCTAGGTGCCAAAAGGAAAGGCACAAACATGGCGAGAAGACCATTTGTAACTAGAATCTTAACATAACCATAAGATCTAGGAACTAGATATGAAATCTACAATAGTGGATAGTTGATAGTGACAAGAAGTGTAATATAGAATGCACTCATGCAAAATTATGGATCAACCATGGTGTTATTGATATAAATAGATATAATATAAGCATTGATGTGAAAGTAATCAGAAGAAAATGTAGCATGATAATCGTGACAAAAAAATGCAATGAGAGGTGTTAATGAATCAATATGAGCAACTAGAAAATTAAGAGGTCCCAATGATGGAGGGATAGTGTGATATGCATGATTATCCAAATATTCAAGAACTTTTTTCTCATGAATAGGTAGAGGATTATTGCATTTTTTGAGATTTTTATTTTCATTGACCAATGTAGGTGTAGAAGGCTCAGGAAGCACGATTGGATTATTTTTTATTAGATCCTGAATAATATGTCTTAGTTTAAAGAAATAATTACTAGAATACCTATACATTGGTGATAATCAAATCTAAAATTTCATTATAATTACAACCTTTTGGACGAGATGGATATAAATTTAGTGAATGAGGAAATATAATAATTTTTCTCTCAACGAGTTATGGCACTAAAATATGTTTAGAATAAGGAGATTTAGTAAATATATGCTTCGGAGTTTACTGTACAGATGAAAATTGAAATTTAACCTTCAACCACACTCGACCCCCTAAGGTCGTTCCTGAGAAGCCTATGTTGAATGTGTGGATAGATAACTATAGGAGGATTAATGACTAAGATCTGATAATGTGATCTCTTGGTATCTGAATTGGCAAAGGGAAGATTTAGAGGCTATGAACGGGTGGCGTAAATTCCCTATGGTTTGTTTTCCTACCTTGGATCTAAGTGTTGATCTAGTCTGAAGTTTCCATGTAAATTGAATGAAATTTATAATCTATGCTACTACTGAAAGGGAAACTAATCTAAAAAAATCACAAAATTGAAATATTACAATCGCAAACAACAATTTTCTTATATTCTAAATAATTAAAATATTTCTACACTAAAGCTAAACAAGCGAGATAACCCAATGTGGTTATTCACCTGTGATGATTGTATTGAAACTAAACTAACTTAAAACAAGAACTTTTCTAAATAATCTATGATATGTAGAAAACCTCCTGCATATTTTCTCTCCTCCAGATCCATAGGGATGGGAAGAAGAGGATCTATCACCACGGATTGCTATGAAAGATTCAAACCCTCTTGGAAATCAACTAATAATTTGTAAATGAAAGGAAATTTATTTCTACTCTATTTGATATGGTGTAACAATGATAAATTGCAGGAATGAAGGAAATCAAATAAAAAATCCAATTTGGAATTCACATAACAGAGGTAAATATAACTTTGTAGTGATTTGTCCCCTCAATTTATCTTTTTTTTCTTTGTATGTCCATATGAGTCCAAGGAATTGGGAATGCAAAGGAAGCAGTAGGAGAAGGCACTTGAGCAATGGCAGCTTAAAGGAAGTCTAGTTACAATGTAGGTGGAAGAGAGATAACACAAGTGAATAGAGCTTGGCTATGGAATTTCCAGCAGGATTGTGGCACCAATACTATACAAGATACACAAAATTATTAGGCCATTTGATTGAATACAACCATGGAATATATAGGAGTTGGCTGGGATATGTCTTCATGCACAAGGCAACCTTGGAGTTTCAAATCATTAGGTGAATAGGTAGTTCAAACTAATTAAATCTATTTAAAAATAGAAGAGGGAAGGAAAAATAAGAAATCAAGACTATTTTTAGGAAATTTTGTTCTCAAACGCATCCTAGAAGTTAAGTGAAATAAAACATCACGTGTCAAAAATACGCATAAAGGATTCTAGAAAAAGCATTCAGGACCATTGCCCTGCACAAGGTGGTGATCTTATGACCACTGCCCTAACTGGGTGGTGGTCTTGGCACTAAAGGCCAAAACATGGATAAAATGAATCGGGATGCTAGAAGGAAGCATGGAAAAGCTAAATAAGGATGTCTAAGAAACAAATATACACTGTGAATGGTTTAGGAGCTCAAACACCTTCTAAAAGGACATGAATTATCATTGGGGACTTCTGTAACTTTTTTTGACAATGTAGCACATGAAATTTTGGGTGTGTATAGTTACCATTGAATATTTTTAGGAGTAGTGACATTGTTGAAATTATCTTTGGCTTTATTAGGTTTTGTAGATAGATTGAAATTTGATTTGCTATAAAAAATGTTAGAATACAATGAAGCCTGATCTTGATACTTAAGTTTTACCATAGTAAGAAGTTTTCTTTCACATAAATTAAGACTATTGCAAATGTGATCAAATTAAGGAGAGATCTCAAAGATGACACTCTCTTGTAATGGAGATAAGACACTTTGTAAAAAAAATCTTGAAGTTCTGAGTTAGCGAGTACATTAGTCATCCTAGCTAAATGGTTCTCATGTTGTAAAACATAGTCTGCTAGATGCTCATTGGATCATTTTTGAATTATGTGAGATGGGCGTAGGATATCTTAGAGATGATATTGATTGAAAAGTGAGAAATAAAAACATTGGATAAATGCATAAAAGATGTTACCGAATGAACATGTAGATCATAGAAACAACACATAGCATAATATTAAATAATTGTAAGAAATATCTTTACTACTAAAGTATGATCATCCACATAATCTAGACATGCCACATGGAAATGTCTAAGATACTCTTAAGGATCGCCGTGGCCATTGAAAATTGGGAGCTTAAGAGCTATGAAATTTGGGGGGAGTTGATATGTGGAAATTGTGGGTGCAAATGGAGTATGAAGAAGAAAAGTGGAATCAAGAGATGGAGAGGCAGGAGAAGTAGCCTTGTAAAGTTGATAGATTTGAACTTGAAGATAATGATAGAGGAGGCTAGTTCTTGAGTACTAGAAAACACTACTTGCTACTTTTGAGAAACAAGAGGTGGAGTGAAGTGGTAGGTGGGAGTAGGAATAGATACGGGAATAGTAGTAGGTGAAAGAGTGGAAGCAAGAGGTTGAGTAGTAATAGGCATAGAATTGGGGATGGATGAGGAATATTTAGCTCAATAAGATTTGTGGATTCCTCATGAGAAATGAATAAAATCATATCAAGATCTTGGGGATATTCAGCAAGATGATCATTGAGCTCTTAAAGGTGAGCTTCAGAAAATGGTTCAGAAGATCAAGTCACGATAAAAAGATGAAAACATACCTAAATGTAAGGTTGGGTTTGAGTGATGGATTTACCAAATGACTTAACAAATATTTAATTTTGTAAAAACCTAATTGCAAAGTTACATGTGATAAATACAAAAATAAAGTACAGATATGACCTAAGCAATAAGATATATAAAAATGAAACCCTAGGTGCAAGAGAGGATGAGTGACTTAGCTGATTTTTGCAATAAATCATGAGGTATGCCAATATGGAAAACTACTAAACATGAGGAATAATTTGTCACAACCGTGTTTATAAAATTAAAAAACTGTCAGAATAATATAGACTTTAGCACCTGGATTGGGTCAAGGGTTCCTAGGTGTCAGGGTCTACTTTTGGGTGCCCGTGATTGCGATAACGCTTAGAATCTGATTTTTCTTGTGTCACACCATTGTTTCTAGCCTTCATTTTTGTCACGTGTATGTTGCACTATGCCCGTGAAATTTTCTTGTAACATACAAAAAATATACCTCTTATAAAACCCAAAAGAACATCAAATCCTAGAAAGAAAAATATACAAATGAGGAGTTAGACTGACCCCGACAGTCACTAGACAAAGTGAAATTATAACTGAGTTTTGTACTACATCTCAGACTCCATGTAGTTCTATATGTGTGTGTAGAATCATACCCTGGGAGGATCTTTCCTAAGATACACTTGATAGAAAGAAATTAATAGATGTAGGAATGTAAGTAGATGTGTGTATGGAAAAATAAACTTCCCCTCCTATGAAGTGTATGGAGAAAAATACAACCCCTTGTCCCTTGTATGAGTGCTAGATGGATGCTTTGATGCTATTAGAATGTCTTTAGATGTAACATTAGGTGATGATAGTAGATACTTAGAGCTTGATCCTTTAATATGGTCACATATATTTATATTTATATGATCCCCTTATTTGAATTTCATAATTAACATCTAAAATGATGACCACCAAGAAAACAAGATTCCCAAAAGATAAAAAAGGCCCAAAAGAGGTGAGTAAGATACAAAGAGGTCATGCATGCTTAAAGGGGATGAGGGTGTCTAGACGTTCATGTCCAGAGTCAATAATGATATTAAAATGAAGATCAGACTAGGATTATGGAGTGCATAATACTAAAGAGGAAACCAAAAAGATAGAACAGAGGGAAAAGATAGATGTCAATTACTAGTTTTCTTACTTAGGAATCATATGAATAGTAGTATGTGATTAGGACTTAGAAATGTACCCAAGTGCGTGATTTACTATCTACACTTGGCACATCTCATTTAACAAATATATAAATATTAAATATGATTTCAAAGTCACTACTATGCTAATATATAACATAGTAAAAATGTTAAGCAATATACAGATATAACTGTGTAAGAAAATAAGAGCGATATGGTACTTATCTAATTTATACTTATCCCAAAACAAATATGAATTAGATAAACTGGTGAAAAGGCTAAGGAAAATGGTCAGAAATGCTCAATATCAACTATGTAACCTTCAGACAAAGCTACACACGGGAGCCTGGGTTAGGGTGAGGGTGTCAGAGAACTTCTGTAGATGCATGTGACTGTGAAGAGGGTCAAAATATGATTTTTCTTGTGTCACTATTAACATTTGTTATTGGTCACTTGTATGTTATTAGGTGATCACCAATTTTCTTATAACCTAAAAAACAAATGATATCCTACAAAACCCCAAACTACATCAAATCCTAAAAAATAAATATGCAAATGGGGATTCGGATTGATCCCATTGGTCACCTGACAGAGTGAACTTACAACTAAGCACTGCACTACATCTGAGACTCCATGCAGTTCTATTTTATTATGTTTGAAATAGTGTCCTTAGGTTTCCCTTGTGCCGATGATGCCAAGATAACATGCATTAGCTAGATAGAATGTAGATGTGTGGGATGGAATTTAGAACTCCCCCTTCATATGTTGTGAATACAGAGTAATCGTCCCAAAAATCAGTCCCTTTTATAGTATGTAGATATGATTTCCCTTTAGAATTTCCCACCCATATAATGGTATGCATGTTGTGTATATATACGGATATCTTTCTTGAATTTCAACACTAGTGACATGACATGATGACTAGTACCTTGGGGTAGGAGTAAGAAAACTGAAAACGCCAATGACATATGTGAAAATTGTAAATAAGAACAAAGAGGACAAGAGTTCCCATGGGGGACATGAGTGCCTGGGCACTAGTGTCCATACTAGGCGCTGGTGTCTTGGGATAACAGAAGAAAATTGTGAAAATAATGATAGACATGGATCCTTGTGACCTGACGAAAATTGGGTACAAAAGTGATAAATGTGAAATAGAAAGATAATAAACACAATCAAATCAAGTGGATGGACTAGGGAGTGTGTCACCAGCGAATACTTTTCTTACTTGACATCCATGTACATAACAACATACTTGGCGGTATAGTAAAATAGTAATATGTGCATGATTTTTTGTCTACATTTACCCCCCTTTATGATATTTGAATGAAATTCAAGTAGTGTAAAGGAAGTAAGGAACATACCCATTAGAAGTCTGAAGAAGCCCTGTTGTAGAAGTATAAGCAGAAGATTATAAAATATAGCATGGAGAACCATAAATCAACGTATCAATCCATGTGTCATAAATAGATACAATGAACCATTGTAAAGGGAACTTGGAGAAATTAAAGACTTGATTTTAGAGAATTTGGAGATTTGGATATTTTGAACAATTACCAATGGATATTTGGATTGGTAGGAAGTGATCAATTCCCAATGCAATTTTGTAAAGTTTTGATCTATGGAGGATTTGGGTTTCCTACTGCCAGAGGAAGAGTTTTGGGGAAATAGGTCTAGTTTTACACTCTATCCATGACTAAATCCTTAAAATTTCCAACCATTGTAGATGGATGAAGACCACATTTATTTCCACGTCAAATAACCCATATAGGGGTTGTATAGGAAAGGAAAAGATATCTCATTTCCCCCACTCCCATGGGTGTCATGATTCGTATAGTGATAGATGGCTTCCATGTTAGGTCATTTAGAAGCGATGTAAAAGTAATTCCCCTATTAGGTCATATGGGAAAGATAATGATGTATCTCGCAAGCTAGGTCATCTGGGAGAGATAATGAAGTGATGTTATGTTGTACCGATCCATTGATTTGATTTGAATAATGAGAGATTACTTTGAAATTGAATGTATGAAATATGTTACTCATGATGAGATTTTTGAATTTTTCCCCCAGATTAGGTCACTAGGGGGAATAGATAGAAAGTATTTGAATATATTGATTTGTTCCTTCACTTGAATAGTGTGAAAGAATTTTTTTATCCTAATGTATTAGGTGTGTTGAATGATTGTATAGTAACTTGAGAGGGACCATAGGGTGATCCCAATTTTATGCCCCCCTTTTGGTGAAAGGGGGAGGAGTGAATGCAACAAGTAATGATCCAAAAGTAGAGGTGAAACAACGTAATATTGAAAAAGATGAAGTATAAAATATGTAAGTAGATCACATATCTATAGAGTTGAAAATGTTCCAGAATGGAATATAACATTATAGAATGTGTATAACATGGTGGTAAGAGAAATTCTAAACTGAATGGTGCAAACGAAGAGGAAATCAGATAAGTGAAGCTCAATATATGATCAAAACCATGTGTCATGTATTAAATGGTAACTATAGTTAATGGTAACTATAGTTAATGCAAAATTGAAATTTTTTATATATAGTAATAGTAAAATGTTAATAGTAACTTCATTTGGACCGCGATGGAGTTATTGTTTGAGATTTGATCTTGTGAAGATGTGGAAGATTAGGGAAGTGAAGTTGACGAGGTTTGAGAAAGTAGTGGAGGCCCTAAATTCACAGATGCTTAATGATCTAGTAAGGTTATTGTTGAAAATTGTGGATAAGTTTTCCAAAATTTGTCAATTTTTGGAACAAAATTAAATTTTATATTTTTGTGTGCTTTTAACCTGGGTAGGAGTGACCAAGGATTTGACGTCCTTCATGACACAAGCACCTAGTCCTAGGTGTTGGTGACATGTTCCTAGGTGCCCATGACTTGATCCTAGGAGCTCACGACCCAAGAGAGGGTTGTGATAGTGCAGTGTGAAATTTTGACATCTTGATGAATTATTGTGTCATGATTAGTTGATGTATGAGGTACTAATGTTGATATTTTATTGGTGTTTGTGTTTTGTAGAGAGATATAAACTTGAGGAAGTTACACGGAGGTCGATATTTGAGTACATTGTTGGCATTGAGAATATCTAACAGGAAGTGGGACATATTAGACCATGTCATCCTATGGAACATAGTGAGATTGGGCCAGGTACCCCATAATATGCTTATGATTACTACATTGTGTGAGAGGTGGTGTGTAGATACTTGTAATTTTTTCTTACCTGTTGGGGTGATTATTGTGACCCTAGAGGATGTATTTCGTATATTGTGACTACTAGTTATGGGTGAGAGAGTATAGGTGATGGCCGTAGTGGATGCCCAAAGGCAGATGAGAGAAACTAGATGATATTTTACATGCACATGGATACAAAAAGAGACCCATATTAGTCAGGATTCCATATTTAGATTAGGTGTTACGCAGTTGTGGAACTTTAATATAGTGATTATAGCTTCATCAGTGGCATAAGAGGGTGGTAGAGTGGTCATCGTGTATAAGATGCATGAAATTTTTCAGAACACAGAGGAGCATGGGACTATATTTTCATGGACGCAATGTGTACTGGAACATTTTTTACAGAGATGTATAAATGTTTACACAGGAGGACCATCCTGGCGACTTGGATCCACCGAATTGTTACATGTTTATGTCCTATGAGCACATTTTTATATTGAGGTCAACTATGGGCCATGTGCAGATTAGACAAGACCTGATATATTTGCTGCAAGATGGTTAGGATCTTGGAGCAGAAGTTTAGATACCACTACTTATAGATTTATGCTTGATTACATGGGACCAAGGGCTATCATATGGAGGTCGTATCAAGACTATGGTTTATGGTTAGAGGATGGAGTAGAGATACAGTGCATGTAACACACTATGTGGTTAGAGGACCAATTCCCATGGATGGTCGAGATGTTCCAGGAGGAGAGTGTATCACGGCAGTTTTGTATGGCTTAGGATGTTCCCCCAAAGCTGTATGTATGGATGAAAGCTACTAGAGTGTTGAGTTGGCCAAGAGTGAGGTTAGGACCGAAAAGAGCACAACTAGTACACCGTGGCCGAAATGAAGGAGATGTGGCCATAGAACCGATATAGGTGGATTATATGGGGTATACTTAGGCCTATAGTGCATGAAAAGAAGTGCATTAATGGGTGTTATTACCTCCATTTTTTGTAGATGCGGTGGGTGGACTAACATTTGGAGTAGCAAAGGGGTAGGCACTTGCCCCTGATGGAGATGACCTAGTGGAAACACTAACTAATTGTAAGTATTTTTTGTTGGTATTTGTTAATTTTTAGTTAGTTTTTGTATATTGGAAAATGTGACTGATAAATAATTTGGTATCAGATGGTTTCATGTGATGTTAATTGGTCACTAATTGTTGATTATCAATCAACACACTGAAACAAAATGTACCTTCAGATGTGCTCATGGTAGGTGAGATGTTAGAGTGAGTAAATGTTAATGCGGGAAAGAATGCCCATTTGTTTGAGCCAGTGGAAATAATGAAAACCACATGTACTATGCTTTTGAGTGATCATGACGAGGCATGTGCGGAGACTCGGTGAGTGAGGGAGACTGTAGGAGGAGGGTCCCTAGCTCAGGATGTATTCACGAAGCATGTGGAGTTGCAGATCTGATTCGTAGAGAATTCGGATGAGGTGGCCTTACTACGGAGGTAGTTGGAGAGATATAGAGGCTGCGACTAGTGGTGAAACATCTACTTCTAAAGATCCCATGCTTTAATATAATGATAGTGAGGATGATATATGATGTATATGTATGGAGTGATGGATGGGGTATTTCCCCCCAGCGATTGCATTTTTTAAAATATGATTTTTGTCCATATATATATATATATGGATGATTGGTACTATTATGTTGTGTTTCTGTTCATTAATATGTGATGCGATGATTGTTGTTTATATGTTGGTTTCTAATGTTTGATTTTCATTACATATATGATTATGTTAATTAGAAATATATGATGATGTAGATCAGAAATAGATAAGTAATGCGTAAAATTTTGATTATATGTATGAATGAAGATAAATAGTGTGTGATGAATAGTAATAGATGTATGTGATACAATGTAATGGATAATGTGAAAAGGCACCACGATTGAGATGATGGGAGATATTGGATTGGTTCACTGCTAAGTGTAAGATGTATAATGATGTATATAATTGTGTGTAAGTATGATGAAGAGGGGGGGAAGAGGAGAAATTCCCCCCAACATGTGTGTAGGAAAATGATGTTCATTTATATAATACCCCTTGACAATAAATAATGAATTATAAAATAAGAGTGCTTCATCGGGAAATGGTCTGAAAGTGTATCACTAGAAAGATACAACATGAAGTGCAAATCATAAAGAATGAGTTAGGTGTGTGTTTCGTTCATGTCGTTTTCACCAAATGATTTTAAAAATATCTAAATATTAAATATAATATCAAAGTCTATACTATGATAAGATATAATAGAACACAAATGTTAGGCACTCTACAGATATAACCATGTAATAAAATAAGATAGATGGGGAACTTATCTAATTTATACTTTTCCTGAAACAAGTTTGAACTTAAATAACTAATGAAAAGGTTGGGAAGAGTGTCTAAAATGATTTATATCAAATCTAAAACCTACGGAAAGAGCTGGACATGAGATCCTAGGATATGGCAAGGGTGTCTGAGTGTTAGAGACCTTATGTAAGCACATGCGACTGCGTAGAGGGTCAAAATCTGATTTTTGTTGTTGTTAGGGTTTCTCTAACCTTATTTGTTGGTCGCATGTATGTTTCTAGATGATTTCCAAATTCCCTTGTGACCTAAAAAAATGATATCCTGTAAAACCCCAAACTACATCAAATCCTATAAAATAAATATGTAAATGGGGAGTCAAACTGACCCTGGCAGTCACCTGACATAGTGAAATTATGACCAAGCGATGCACTACATCATAGAATCTGTGTAGTTCTGTGTGCTATGTGTTAAATAGTGACCTTAGTTGCCCTCACGCCAATGATGCCAAGATAACATGCTATATCTAGATAGAATGCAGATGTGTGGGACGAAATTCAGAACTTACCCTTCCTAAGTACTGTATGCAGAGTAATCATCCCAAAAATATATATGCACTTTATGCCCGAAGGAAGTCACCATCGGAGGTCTGGATCACTGGGAAAAAGTGAAGTCATGCACAGAAAAGCCCCTGCAGGGATGGGCGCATTTTTGGTAAACAAAGGATTTAAGCTACGATGGGAAAAATATAAGCCGCAGGCAGGGTGGGAATTTTATACCTGCCTGGCAGGGTACTTATTCCCGTGTTATAAAATTAACTCAAGCTGTAGTGGGAAAAATAGAGGCTGCAGGTAGGTGGGAATTTATTGCCTGCCTTGCAAGGTAAAATTTCCCATGATATAATAAAAGGAAAGTGACTTAAGTGAAATCATGGGATTTTAGTACCTGCCTTGCAGGATATAGAATCCCATTGTCAAAGTCAAATCACTTAAGTGGATTATGGGATTTTGGTGCCTACCTGGCAGGGTAAAGAATCCCATTATGAAAAAATTCTCAAAAATAGAATTACATGTGCAAAAAAGTGTGCCCCCTTTGGTGAGAGATTAAAAGGATTAAATTTGATTATTTTTATTAATCTTTCTTCTCAAAAAGTGCGCCCAAGCTTAGAGGAGGTTAAAAAGTCAAAGATGGAATAAAATAAATGGATTAAATGCATTAAATTTAATTTATTTAATGGCTGCCCTCTTCCTTTCAAAAAGTGCGCCCCATTTGGATATTATTTAATGTTTTTTAAGGCATTAAAACATTAAATTAATTTCTATTTTCAGTGGCTATGGTCAAAGCACACTGTGGAGCTTGAGTGAAGTACTGTGTGAAGGATTAAATTGGATTAATTTAATTTATTGGATGGCTGTCCTTAAACATGCTATTTTTAAAAGAGAAAAACATGATTTTTAATTAATTAATTGCCTTTAATTGTTAGGGAAATTATTAATTATAGAATTGTGAAGGTTATATAAGCATGGGCAGCCATATGGGTGAATAATTTAATTCACAGGTAAAGAATTGCAGCCAGGAGGAAAAGTGTGCCCCCATTAGAGGAAGGATTTTGTTCAGACGAAGTGCTAACAAGGCTAAAAGCTTCTAGATTTGGCGCATGCTTTGGAGGAGGTTGATCTTTGTCTACATAGTTGTTTTCACAGGTGTTACAGGAGCTCAGGTGTTGATTGAAAAGATTCATGCTCTCTTTATGTGTAAATTAAACACCAATTTTTGGGGCAGCAGGCTTGAAAAGTGCAGATTTTTATAATTTAAATTCACTATTCATGCTCTGGTGGCCATTTTTCTCTAAATAAATTGCAGGAACTCATTACAGATGCTTTACAAAAGAAAAGGAGTTTTTATCAATGTCCAATACATTGCAAATATCCTCCAAATATGAAGAATTGTCCAGATCTATACCAGTGTTGAAGAAATCTGGCCAAGTTAGAAGAAAAAGAATTATTTAGACAAAGATAGACAAAGCCATGGTGAAAGGAGATGAAAAAGAGAGCACGATGGATTCATGCATTGCTTCCAAACTTGCAGACATAGGATACATATATCTAGGCGCATAACCTCTTTCTGATTTGATTGATAGATCCAAAGCGGGAAAGACTTCACTCATGTGTGCGGTCAAAAGTAGCAGAATTATCCAAGCTATAACTTTCCCATGTACAGCCCAATTGCCAGAATTCGTGATGGAGTGTGCTAGATCTTATCATCCTTCATCTAGATCAGTGCGTGATGTTGCGGGAAAGACAGTAATTCATTTGGATGTGGAATTCATCAATTATTGTCTAAAGATTCCAGTGTAAAAGGTCGTGACTTCTATTAGCATTCAGGATGCTGACAGTAGATGGGAAAAACATAGAGCTGATTCTGTGAGCATAATGAACAGCCGGTTCATGAAGAAGCATAGATCCCCTTCAAAGTTCCTGAGAACTCTTCCACGGTCCAGTTTGGTGCAGGAGGCATATGATGTCGTCAAATTACTATGCAGGTTGAATGACGAAGTGAATGCCTACACTTTCCGTACATGGATGTATGCTTTCATCAGGACCATTGAAATCAACAAGGTTGATTCTATAATCAATTGGTCGGAAATTATTAGCAGCAACATTGGTGAGCAGCTTCAGAACGTGAAGCATACTTTCAGCTTCAAGATGATTTCATACTTCATGTATGTTGCAGCTTCACAGGGTGTCTTTTCCAAGATGGATAGATGTGGTGTTCTTTCCAAGGACCCCATTTTTGAGTGAAACCCATAGCTTACTGTACCTGCGTTCGAGAAGGACTTCAAAGTGATAAACGATGACTTCTTCTACGATTTCATCTGCAGGCTAGACAAAGACTTGAAGACTCACAGGGTAAGCAAGGAAGCGTGGGAAGCAGTGTCCAAGATTGGCATTGTATTTATCCAGTTTGTAGATTTCACATACCTCAGGGTTACGGGATTTTCTAGAGAACTAATAAAGATGCCCAGGTATCTGAGTGATAGATCAATCACCATGGAGTTGAGCAGGCAACTGGTGGAGTTACACGACTTTCAGTCGAAACGGCACAAGTCTACAGGCTTCTTCCCAATCACTGTGGGATATTACAGTTGCATCAGCATTCATAGAGCTCGAGGGATGGAAGTGCAAATGTTATCCGAGTATGAGCAAGAGTTCTTCCCTACACGGCTTAACTTCAATCCATTTGGAGTAGCCAGGAAGACAATCTCCCAGGAGTACGCACATGTGCCTTCATTAGAAGATTTCTGGATGAAGTGCAGAAGTGAGTACGAGTTAGAAAGAAGATTTCATCAGGTTATCAGAAAAGCAAGTGTTTGATTTTTGAATTAGCGCGGATAAACTGTGGATCTTAAGATGATGGGAATGTGGTACTTGACACTTAGCATCAATGGGAGGAGATAAAGCTATACTGCAGGATAACATTGGAGGCTGCCATTCAATTGAAGAAATATCTGGAGCTGTGTTGGTGAATACTTCTAACTGGTTGCTGACGAAGGGATACTGGCTTGATGAAGTATTGATGAATCAAATCACGGGTAACTTTAGCGCAGGAGATTCCCTCAAATGAAAGCATGAAGGAGAAAGTAGCAGAAGGTCCGAGAAGTTGAAAGTACATAGAAAATCTCAAGAGAAAGAGAAGACCACTTCTACGACCATAGCTTTGACTCCGAATTCTATAGTACCCAGAAGATCACCAACTATTGCACCGCAGCAGCAGGAGGCTTCCATGCCTTCATTGAAACCGGTGACATTCGTTTTCTCTCCGTAGCCACTTCGTTCATCACCCGTTCCAGAAAAGATGTTGAAGCTGCAGATGATGAAGTTTGAAAGAGCTTTGTCCTTGGATGTTTCAGAAGATGGCAGCCATAACACCGTGGCACTTTCTGACGAGAGGATGCGGAGCGGGAGATGGGTAGTGCACTCAACGACTTCATACTCCCTGAAGGAAGTAACTTCTTGGAATGGTTAGCTTTGGAGTTGGTTCCGGGAAACAAGAGTAGAGATGAACTTAGAGGAGCATGACTTTGCAGCTAACTTCAGGATCTGAGCAGAGAAGAGACAGAAGGCCTAAAGTTGCTAAAGCAACTTCTAGGTTGATCATCAAGGATTCAGGAGAGAAGGTTGCTGAGATATCAATTCTGGCGGAAGGAAAGATAGAAGAGGAGCTCACGGCAGAAGATGTGACGGTGACCAAAATACCACTCGGTCAAGCTACCACTGAAGGATTGAAGCAGGACACGCAGACGTTGTTGGATGCTTTGTTCCTTAGGCTTAACAGTGAAAAGGCAAAGAAAGAAGAGATGCAGAAGCAAATATCTCAATTATGTGAGATCATAGCCAAGGTTGTTAAACCTTCCATTCAGCCCATTTTAGAGCAGGTGAGTGATCATCTTATTCAGGAAATGGAAGATGCAAGAAATCAAGTAAAGGCTATTTCTGAATCGAAGGATCTGATTATTCGTCAAGCTTCTGTGTAACTTGGGGAAGTGTCAGCCTGCCTAAAGGTTATGAACGATGCAGCAATGAACTAAAGAAACTGATGGAAAGCTAGAAGGCAGAATACAGTTGCAGAGAAGTAACCTGAGTATTTTGGCCGAGATCAACAAGCTGCCCGGGAGATGTATTGGTTGCAGAACAAATTGTACCGGATGGATCAGTCGAGAAGGGGAAGCAGCTAGAGTTTTGCAGTATCTTTCCGTTTGGAATCTGCAGAGTTTTGCTGAAAAGGATGCAGGTGCTTGAGAGTAGAACATCAGATTTACAGACAGTATCATTTCTTTCACTGAGGAAAGAGTGGATGGAGGTGTTTACTTCATACGTGCGGATTGTTTCTAACGAGGTGCATGATTCCCTGGAAGGTCTCTTCTGATGGTGCAAAAGAAGATTGATAAAGCTACCAAGCCTTTCACGATGAATTCTATCAGTAGATTGGTGGCGCTGCAGGCAGACATTGCGAGGTTCGGGCCAAGTTTGGAAGAGGTGGAAGCATGCAAGCAAAGTGTTGAATGAAGGGTTGCTGCAGTTCAGGACAGAGAAGGAAGCAGTGGCTAAAACAGATGGAGGATGCTGAATTATATGTTCGACAAGTATATCAGATATCAGAACAAGAAGAAGATGTAAACATTACAGCTGGCATGACTTCTTCTATTCTTTCTTCTTCTATTTTCTATGTTCCCGGATGAAATTGTAAAACTTCTAAGTTATTGGTTTTGCGAAAACCATTACTTGAAGTCATGTGGAACCATTCTATTAGTTAAGTGATAAATGTGTCACTTAAGAAGAAGTTAGTTGAGGATGATTGCCAAATGTCATCTTTACTTGTTGTTCATACTTTAGTTCAGTTTGAGTTTTTATTTGTACTTTCCCTCCTACATTCTATAAGTAGGAGAAGAAACCTCCGGGTTAATGATCGATCAGAAAATTTGTAAGAAGCAATCTTGTGTTCTAGACTTTGTGCTGAACCCCTGAGAGCCTAGGTGTAGCAGAGAATACAAAGAAGCAGGTTTTCCGGAGAACTTTGTGTCACGGCTTACTGTTGATTTTCTTGCTTTTAAATCTTAGATCTTTTAAGTAAACTTTGTGTTATTTTAGATCTGGATCTAGAGCTGCCTTTGCTTTATAATTTCTGTGTGTTCAAATTATTAAGTTTCTTCTATGTGCATGCAATTAGCTCTGCTATCTACTAATGTGGGGATGCACATCTTCCCATTTCTTTCTGTATTCCTTTACTAATTTCTTCTTCAATAATTTTCCTTTCTTAACAATGCTTACTTGCCACAGAACTTCTTAGTTATGGCAGCTTGAATCCAGATCTTAAAATAAACAATCAAGATTTTAAAAGCAGAAACCACAGTTATTGACAAAGTTTCTCGGAAACCTGCTTCTTTGTACACGGGAGCCTCACCGGTAAAAAGTCTGAGGGAGATTATCTCATGACTTCTTAGGTTTTGATGCATATATAAGAAGGTCTAGCCAACACTTACTAGAATGATAGGAATAAGTACAAAATAGAAAACTTCAAACTGAACTAAAGATCATACTCATGACAACATAAAAACAACATCCAAAAGAGCATTTTGGTAATTTCCTCAACACTTCTTCTTAAGTGCATCACATTGTATCAAAACTAATAGAATGGTCACATTGAACTTCAAGCAAATGACCCAATCCGTTCACCCCCCTTATCCAGAACTAAGGAAGTTTACACACAAAATTTCACTACCGGAAACCCATCCATGAAAGAAATAGCAAGAAAGAATAGAAGGTTTGCCATGTCATTTGTACATGTTTTTACATCTTGGTCCATTCTTCTGATATCGAGAGGATATTTGCTCGAACATTTAATTCAGCAGTTCTTCCAATCTGCTTTAGAGCCACCTTCCTTCTTCTCCCTGAACTGTTGCAACCCTTCATTCAACACTTTGCAAGCATGCTTCACACTTCTTCAAAATGGCCCCGAATCCTCGCAATGTCTGCCTGAAAGTGTGCCACCAACTCTCAGGACTGATAGAATTCATCGTGAAAGGCTTGGTAGCTTTATCAATTCTCTTTTGCACCATCAAGAGAAACCTTCCAGGAGAATCATGCACCTTCGTTAGAAACAATCCGCACGTATGAAGTAACACCTCCAATCCACTCTTTAGGCCTCAGTGAAAAAATGGATAATATGTCCTGGTAAATCTGATGTGCTATGACTCGAGCCTGCATCCTTTTCAGCAAAAACTCTGCAGATCTCCAAACGGAAAGATTGCAAACTCTAGCTGCTTCCCCTTCTCACTGATCCATCTGCAAGGTACAATTTGTTCTGCACACCAATACATCTGTGGCAGCTTGTTGATCTCTGGCCAAAATACTCAGGTTACTCTCTGCAACTGTATTCATGCCTTCTATGCTTTCCATCAGTTGCTTGAATGTTAAGTTGATTGGCTGCATCTTTCATAACCTTTAGGGGGCTGGGCACTTCTTTTATCCAAGTTGCACAGAAGCTTGACGAATAATCAGATCCTTCAATTCGTCAATAGCCTTTACTTGATTGCTTGCATCTTCCATTTCCTGCATAAGATGATCACTCACCTGCTCTGAAATGGGCTGAATGAAGGTTTAGCAACCTTGGCTTGATCTCACATAATTGAGATATTTGCTTCTGCAAGCTCTTCTTTCTCCGCCTTTTCACTGTCAAGCCTAAGGAACAAAGCATCCAACAAAAGTTGCGTGTCCTGCTTCAATCCTTTTGGTAGCTTGACCGAGGGGTATTTTGGTCACCGTCACATCTTCTGACCGTGAGCTCCTCTTCTATCTTTCCTTCCGCCGGAATTGATATCTCAGCAAACTTCTCTCCCGAATCTTGATGATCACCTAGAAGTTGCTTTAGCAACTTTAGGCCTTCTGTCTCTTCTGCTCATCCTGAAGTAGGCTGCAAGTCATGCTCCTCTAAGTTCATCTCTACTCTTGCTTCCAGAAACCAACTTTGCAAAGCTAACCATCCGAGAAGTTATTTCTCAGGGAGAGTAAGAAGTCGCTGAGTGCACTACCATTTCCCGCTCTGCATTCCTCTCCGTCAGCAGAAAGTGCCACAGTGGTATGGCTGCCATCTACCCCCCATTCTGAAATCATCCAAGGACAAAGCTCTTTCGAACTCCGTCATCTGCAGCTTCAAACCTAGGAATTCCTCTGGAAACGGGTGCTGAACGAAGTGGCTGCGGAGAGAAAACGAAATGTCGCTGGTTTCAATGAAGGCATGGAATCATCCTTGCTGATGCTGTGCAATTGCAGGTGCAATAATTGGTGAATCCTCTCAAGGTACGTGGAGAAGTCGGAGTCAAAGCTATGGTCGTAGAAGTGGTCTTCTCTTTCTCTTGAGATCTTCTGTGTACTTTCAACTTCTCGGACCTTTCTGCTGCTTTCTCCTTCATGCTGTTTCGTTTGAGGGAATCTCCTGCGCCGAAGTTGCCCGTGATTTTGATTCATCAATACTTCATCAAGGCAGTATCCCTTCGTTAGTCAGCAACAGTTCGAAAGTATTCACCAACACAGCTCCAGATCTTTCTTCAATTGAATGGCAGCCTCCAATGTATCCTGCAGTATAGCTTTATCTCCTCCCATCTGATGGTAAGTGTCAAGTACCACATTCCCATCATCTTTTAAGATCCGCAGGTATCCGCGCTAGTCCAAAGTCGAACACTTGCTTTGCTGATAGACTGCCTGCTGAAATCTTTCTTTCTAACCTCGTACTCACTTCTGCACTTCATCCAGAAATCTTCTAACGAAGGCACATGTGCGTACTCCTGGGAGATTGTCTTCCTGGCTACTCCAAATGGATCGAAGTTAAGTCAGCCGTTGCAGGGAAGAACTCTTGCTCATACTCGGATAACATTTGCGCTTCCATCCCTCGAGCTCTGTGAATGCTGATGCAACTTAATATCCCACAGTGATTGGGAAGAAGCCCGTAGACTTGTGCCGTTTCAACGAAAGGTCGTGTAACTCCACGAGTTGCCTGCTCAGCTCCATGGAATCACTCTATCACTTGGATACCCTGGGCATTTAAATTGGTTCTCCAACTGAAAAGCCCGTAACCTGAGGTATGTGAAATCTGCAAACTGGATGAATAAACTGCCAATCTTGGACACTGCTTCCCACGCTTCCTTGCTTACCCTGTGAGTCTTCAAGTCTTTGTCTAGCCTGCAGATGAAATCAAGAAGAAGTAAGTCATCGTTGATCACTTTGAAGTCCTTCTCGCACGCAGGTACAGTAAGCTGTGGGTAGCACTCGAAAATGGGGTCCTTGGAAAAAACACCACATCTATCCAGCTTGGAAAAGACACCCTTGTGAAGCTGCAGCATACACAAGTATGAAGTCATCTTGAAGCTGAAAGTACGCTTCACGTTCCGAAGTTGCTCACCGATGTTGCTGCTAATAATTTCCGACCAATTGATTATAGAATCAACCTTGTTGATTTCAATGGTCCTGATGAAAGCATACATCCATGTACGGAAAGTGTAGGCATTCGCTTCACCATTCATCTGCATAGCAATTTGACGACATCATCTGCCTCCTGCACCAAATGGACGTGGTGGAAGAGTTCTCGGGAACTTGAAGGGGATCTAGGCTTCTTCATGAACCGGGCTGCTTCATTATGCTCACGCAATCAGCTCTATGCTTCTCCCATCTACTGTCAGCATCCTGAATGCTAATAGAAGTCACCACCTTTCGCACTGGAATCTTCAGACAATAATTGATGAATTCCGCATCCAAACGAATTATTGTCTTTCCCGCAACATCACGCACTGATCTGGATGAAGGATGATAAGATCTAGCACACTCCATTACAAACTCTGGCAATTGGGCTGTACATGGGAAAGCTGCAGCTCGGATAATTCCGCTACTTTTGACCGCACGCATGAGTGAAGTCTTTCCAGCTCTGGATCTATCAATCAAATCAGAAAGAGGTTCTGGGCCTAGATCTGTGTCTCCTATGTCTGAAAGTTTGGAAGCAATGCATGAATCCATCGTGCTCTCTTTTTCATCTCCTTTCGCCATGGCTTTATCTATCTTTGTCTAAATAATTCTTTTTCTTCTAACTTGGCCGGATTTCTTCAATACTGGTGCAGATCTGGACAATTCTTCAGATTCGGAGGATATTTGCAATGTATTGGACATTGATAAAACTCCTTTTCTTTTGTAAGCACCTGTAATGAATTCCTGCAATTTATTCAGACAAAATGGCCACCGGAGCATGAATAGTGAATTTAAATTATAAAAATCTGCACTTTTCAAGTCTGCTGCCCCAAAAATTGGTGTTTAATTTGCACATAAAGAGAGCATGAATCCTTTCAATCAACACCTGAGCTCCTGTAACACCTGTGAAAACAACTATGCAGACGAAGATCAACCTCCTCCAAAGCATGCGCCAAATCTGGAAGCTTTTAGCCTTGTTAGCACTTGTCTGAACCAAATCCTTCCTCTAATGGGGGCGCACTTTTCCTCCTAGCTGCAATTCTTTACCTGTGAATTAAATTATTCACCCATATGGCTGCCCATGCTTATATAACCTTCACAATTCTATAATTAATAATTGCCCTCCAATTAAAGGCAATTAATTAATTAAAATCATGTTTTTCTCTTTTAAAAATAGCATGTTTAAGGACAGCCATCCAATAAATTAAATTAATCCATTTAATCCTTCACACGCACTTCACTCAAGCCCCACAGTGTGCTTTGACCATAGCCACTGAAAATAGAAATTAATTTAATGTTTTAATGCCTTAAAAAACATTAAATAATACCCAAATGGGGCGCACTTTTTGAGAGGAAGAGGCAGCCATTAAAAATTAAATTTAATGAATTTGAACTCTTTCTTTTATTCCATCTTTGACTTGTTGACCTCCTCAAAGCTTGGGCGCACTTTTTGAGAAGAAAGATTATAAAAATAATCAATGTCTTTATGGGATTCTTTTACTCTCTCAGGCCCAAAGGGGGCGCACTTTTTTGCAAGGCACATGTAATTCTATTTTTAAGATTTCACTCAAACTTTTTTTGATCTCACCAATGGGATGCTTTACCTTGTCCAGGCAGGCACCAAAACCTTTTTGATCCAGCTTAAGTGATTTTTAGAACATGGAAAAAAGTACCCTGCCAGGCAGGTATAAAAATTCCCACCTTGCCTGCGGCTTATATTTTTCCCATCGCAGCTTAAATCCTTTGTTTTCCAAAAATGCTGCCCATCCCCGCAGGGCTTTTCTGTGGCACGACTTCTGCTTTTTCCCAGTGATCCAGCACCTCCGATGGCGACTTCCTCCGGGCATAATGTGCGTATATGTTTTTCAGCCTGCTCCAGGCCAAAAATCGGGCTTACCGGCAAAAGATTGTTCAGAGAAATTTTACAGAAAAAAAAACGGGACACCACAAAAACACGAAAAATTGCCAAAAGTTACAAATAAAGCCCAAAACTTAAATAAGTTTAAAATCCTTCTGGTACATAGGAATACATTTAACATATTTCGTCATAAACAGAGTTAAAACAGAGCGCAAATAGCCTCATACGGGGCTCAAAATAATTAAATACAAATTTCCCGCAGACAATCCCGACGACAGAAATAAACAATTTGGGCATCTGGGGTATTTGGCGAAAAAGCTAATATGCTTTAGGATTATTTTGATTGCAATACAGAACTTTCAGGCAATAAAAACACACAAATGACCAGTCATTATTTTAAAAGTACGGAATTTTTTCGCGCAATTGGGTAGTCACAAGATTTTCAGGGTGAAATCTGAGTGACACCAGTTGGCTCCGTCGTGGACATCTTTTTCTCTCTGTCAGAATGAAAAAGGGAAAAGATGAGATCCCAGCATCTCTGGTTTCGTATCTTGTCTTTGGGCACGGGGTCCAGGCAAACAAACACAACACAACACAACACCAAAACAAACAAAACAAGGAAAAACAAACAAAGATTTATTTATGTACATACAGTTTTACCCTGCTTCTATGTCCCAGAACAGCTTCAAGTGTTGCCCATTGAAAGGCAACGGCAATTCAACTCCATCCTGATGAGAAAGAATGAAGCTATCTGCTCCGGGCGATCTTTTAATCACAAAAAGGCCCTTTCCATAGTGAATCGAACTTTCCATGCATGCCTTTTTTTCTCTTCTTGGGGTCCCATAAAAGGACCCAGTCATTGACTTCAAATTTCCTTTCCCTGGCTTTTTTGTCGAAGATGACTTTCACCTTCCTTTGATGCTCTATCAACCTATCTGCAACTTGAGTTTGTACTTCCCTCAGTTCAGCCAGGTACATGATTCTTTTATCAATAGCATCCGTCAATGTGGAATCCTCCAAGGCTTTAGAAATTCGTAGGGTAGGCAATTCCAAGGTGAGAGGAAGCTCTATGTCTCTACCATATAGCAGCTGAAAAGGGGACATGCCTATTGCCCTCTTTGGTGTGATTTTATCAGCCCATAATGCATCAAACAACTTTTTATGCCAAGTCCTTTGATTTTCTGTTACAAGCTTGCGCATGATAGTTACCAAGTTCTTATTACTAGATTCAGCTTGACCATTCCCTTGTGGATAGTAGTTTGAAGAATGAACAAGTTGAATCCCATAAGTGTAGCAGAATTCCACCAACTCCTGAGAAGAAAGATTTGGAGCGTTGTTTGCCACAATTTTGTTGGGTACGACAAACTTGACAATAATATTTTCTTTTATAAAATTACACACTTCGGTGGAAGTGGTAGTCTTCACAGGAATAGCTTCTACCCACTTACTGAAATAATCAGTAGCTATTAGAATGTAATGATGACTGGCACTGGAAGCTGGGTTAAGCATTCCAATAAAATCCATTCCCCACTGTTGGAAAGGTTCTTCAATCACAATGGGTTTTAGAGGTAATGCAGGCAATTTCACACGCCCAACAAAATGTTGGCATGCTTGACACTTAGCTACCCATTCTGCAGTATCTTGAAAAAGGGTGGGCCAATAATACCTTGCTCTAAGGATCTTGTGTGCAGTGACTCGGGCTGAGAAATGACCACCGCAAGCCATGTCATGAAACTGTTGTAGTAGCTGATCCTGTTGAGCCTTGTCCACACATCTGAGAAATACACCATCAATTCCTCTTTTGTACAAAACATTATCCCAAAGAACAAAATATTTGGATTTAAGTTTGATTGTTCATTTCTCTTTTCTAGAAAGTTGATCTGGGCATTCTCCATACGTCAGAAAGTAAGCAATGTTACTGTACCACCCCTCTACTAGATCTATAAAAATTACTGCAGGTAAATCTTCATCTATCCCATCCTGATCTGCTTCAGGTACTAATGCTTTCATCTTTGTCATTAGTTCACATAGACCTCTTCCTCAAACCAGCTTTGTTGGTTTAATATTCAGGTCATATTATTGAACCTTTGTTACCCACGTGCCTCTCAACAATCCTAACTCTTGCTGAGTAAGGATAGATTTAACTGCAGTATCTGGAACCAAAACCACAGTGTGTGAGGAAAGAATATAATACCTAAATGCTTTGCACGCCTTCACCACTGCATATGTGTGCTTTTCCATTGGAGTGTATTTCAACTCATAGGATTTAAGGGGCGTGCTCATGAAAACAATAGGAGGTTCTGCGTCCTCTTGATTTTTCTGCATCAGAATTGCTGACATAGTGTGTTCGAAAGAATAACAATAAAGAATAAATCCTTTATTGAAGTCAGGTGAAACCAAGACTGGAGCTTTCGACAAGGCCTCTTTGATTTTCTCGAAAGCTTCCTTCCCTTTGCTGCTCCATTTAAAATCTTGTGTCTTCTTCATCATATTCGAAATATGACGGGTGAGCTCAGCAAAGTCAGGAATGAATCTTCTAAGAAAATTCACTTTTCCAAAGAAAGAGTGAACTCCTTTTTTGGATGTGGGCAAAGGCAATGTCTAAATGGATTTGACATGCTCTGGATCTATCTTTGTTCCTTCTTTGGAAATAATGTGCCCAAGCAGCTTTCCTTCGGTTACAGCAAAGATGGATTTTTTAGGATTCAAAGAAATACCATGCTTGCGGCATTGTATGAAGACCTCTTCCAAGTTTGAAATATGCATGCTTCTATCTTTGGAAAAGACTGTCAGATCATCCAGATACACCACTATGCTTATATCTTTGAGATGAGAAAAGGCTAGATCCATAGCTCTTTGAAATGTAGCACCAGCATTAATCAGACCAAACAACATCTTCTGGTATGCGAAGGTTCCCCAAGGTGTGATGAAGGTTGTTTTGTATTGATCTTCCTTGGCCACCTTGACTTGATTGTATCCTGAGAAGCCATCAAGCATGGAAAGCATCTCAGATCCAGTGACCACCTGCAGAGTGTGATCCATGATGGGGATAGGGTAGTTATCCTTTAATGAAGCTTGATTAAGGTTGCGGAAATCCACGCACAACCTAATTTCACCACTCTTCTTTTTTATAGGGACTATGTTGGCCAACCATTCGGAATGGTGTATGGGATAGATAATCTTTGCATCTAACAACTTCTAGATTTATGCAAAGATGGTTCCTAAAATGGTAGGATTGTGCCGCCACAACTTCTACTTGAAAGGTTTTTGTTCTAGTTTAAGTGGGATGTAGTGTTGAACTTCCGCAGGCTGATGTCCTTAAATCCTGGTAAGACCAGGAAAAAACATCCATGTATTTCTTAAGAAGCTTAGTGAAAGCTTCCTTTTCAGCTTCTGAACAACACTTACCCAGATTTACTAATTTGGGAACATTGTCGGCTCCCAAATTTAGTAATTGTGTGTCTGAGGAAGAGCCTTCCTCATTTTCTTCATTTTTCTTAAGCATCTGATCATGCTTATCAAACATTTCCTCAAGAGATACCAAGCCTTTGGGAATTTTATTTCCCTTTAATTGGATAACCTCCTGACCTCCTGAGACGTCAGCATCCGTTTCTCCAACAGTGGTCTGCCTAGGAGGTGAATTGCTTCCCTCATAGTAGATTTCTTCAAAGTTATCTTTCTGTTGGAGAAATGCAGCAATCTGTGTATCATCGTTGAAAACCTGCCATTGCTGGACATTGTCAGGAACCTTTGGGCAAAAAACCATTTCCACCTTGTAATCTCCTTGTCTAAAGAATTTAGGGGGCTGATCCGGATTCAACAAGGCTACAGTCACTACGAGTGAATCAGCTCTTGAATTTTGTTCTCTCGGAATGTAAGATACTGAGAAAGCTGAAAAATCCAGGATGGCAGAGTAGACCCGATCTCTGTAGTGCCGCAGTTTGTCTTTTTTGACTTGGTAGAGGCCCCTTATCTGCTTCACAATCAGCTTAGCATCTCCTCTTGCGTGTAATAATTTGATTCCCATTGTTCTTGCCTGCTCCATGCCTAACAACATTGCTTCATACTCAGCCGTATTATTAGTATTTTCGAACATCAATTTGAAGGAGTGCGCATGCACCTTCCCTTCAGGAGAGATAAGAACAACGCCTATGCCGGATCCAAATGAACAGCAGCTACCATCAAATTCCAGAGTCCAAATCTTGTTATCAATTTGATGTGATTCTCGAATCACTGGTTGAATTTCTTCTTTATCCATTTCAAGATAATAGACTCCGTGATCCGATTCTTGAAACAAGATCTGAGATCTAGGATCCTTAGATTTTGATACTATGTACTTAGATTTCTTCTCAGGTTCCAGCTTCTGATTCACTCCTTTGATTGGTATGTGCACACAAGACCAATCCATCTTCACTTCTCCACCCAGCTCTTTGCAGAAATTTCTACTCAACAGCATGCCATAAGAGACTGGAATGTCTGCTACGAGGATAGTCATTTTCAGTCTTTTATCTGGAAAGGAAGCAAGTACTGCTTGCGCATCTTTGATTTTCCCCACAAGAGGGACTTGCCTTTCCATGGAATAACATATTCTGATGGTTTTTGTAAATGTAAGACCCAAGGCATCAGCAACTTTGGTAGGCATGACATTGTCGGAAGCTCCAGAATCCAAGATGCAATTGCTTAGCTTATGTCCATTGATGAGCAAAGATACATAGAATGGCTCAATCCTCTCTGATGTAGGAGGAGAAGGGGTGGAAGGAGAAGAACTTGCAGCAACATTATTTGAAGGTAGAGTAATCTTTGGACTTGACAAGATACCCCGTGAATTATTGTTTGTTGGGATGGGACCATTACTTTACACATATTTGACCAATCTATTGAGCTGATTAGGAAATGCCCTCAAATACTCAGCTTCTGACATTTGAACCTTATTTCTCTTGATGTGATCAATTATGTCAAAAGCTTGACTTGCTTCAGTAGGATGTGCATTGGTTCTTTGTTGCGAATTGAAGGAATTTGAATATTTATCCTTGGGTGCTAATGAAGAAGGAAGAGTGCTACCTCTTTTCAAGATAGTAACATCCGGGCTAGGATATTCTCTCTCTTTCCGGCTTCTTGTGGATGCTTCGGCATTTTGGCGCATTTGAGACCTTGTAAACACCACAAAAGTGTGACCATCATAATCTTCAAAAGATTCATAATAGCCATCATCAGATTTGTAGTCCAGGTAACCAATATTGGAGTCGCCAGTGGGATCTATAAAGTCTTCATCATCGAATGATTCATCAATGCCGAGATCCTCTTCATTAGTTTCCAAGTTATTCCTTGGAGCAACTTCTATTGCCAAATGCTGTGGCGTAGCAGCAAGTCTGTTTCGATTTTGATTTTGATTTTGACCATTGAAGGTCCTAGTAGGAGCTAATCTTGAGGGGGTTGCATTTCCTGCTTGAGAGATCTGCTTCTTGATCTGCAGCATGTCATTAGCCAATTTCTATAACAAAGGATCAGAAGTACTTGTAGAAGCGCCATCACTTTTGTGAGATGGTTGTTTAAGTTTTCCAGCCATGATCAAGTCATCCTCAACCTCCACAGCAGCATTTTGTGCTTCAAGTAGATTTACAGGTCTTGCCCTTCTTAGATGATATCCAACTTCAGGCAATAGAGCATTTATAAAAAATGTCTTTTGATTTTCGTCGCTCAATGCGGCAGAAGTGGGGATTTTATACAAAATCCTTTGGAACCTTGCAATAAAGTCCCGCATGTTCTCGTTTGGCTCTTTCTTCAACTGTGTCAGTTGGGTGATCAACATGCTAGCGTCCTCTGCAGGCTTGAATCTTTTCAGAAATTGCTCACGCATAGTCACCCAGTTTGTTATGGTGCCAAGGGCCAGCTGATAGAATCATTCTCCAGCCAAGTCGTGTAGCGTCTCAATGAAAAATATGACTAAGACATCTTCATGCTCCACTGCAAGCACACCACAAGATATGAAGAAGGCTGCCAAATGATCATCCAGGTTTTGCTTTTCATCTCCAAAGAATTTTGGAAAATTCTTTCTGGATCCCTTTGGCAGCTCGTGCATAGGTGGAGCCAAGTTGAGAGGTCCAAAAACCGCTCCCCATGGAATAGGTACAATTTGGTGTGCCATGTTAACTTGAGCACGTCTCCTCCTTGTGTAGACTTGATAGACTTGATGGATAATTCCAGTCGCCAGATTATGTTGAATACGATCCGGATCTGGATGGGTGTAACTCTGCTTCCTGGTGAGAGACTAGATCTGCGGCTTCTAACTTGAGGAGGATGATTGAAATTGAATTGCTCCTATAGTTGGAAGAAATGATCAGTCCTTCCTTGTGCCTTCACGGATCGGGTGAATGGACGTTTAGACAGGTTGATATTTGTATGGAAAACACTCTGATCTCCAATAGAAAAGCTTTGATCAGCAAAGATAGTTGTTCCCCAGCGGAGTCACCAAAAACTGTTGGCTAGATTTTCTGTATAGCATCAAACCTAGGCAGTCATGAGATAAATCTCCCTCATTTAACGGGTGAGGCTCCCATGTCAGATTTGTCAATATAAATGTGTTTTTATCTATCAGGGATTTTACTTTAACCACTTAGTTCATGAACCATAACTAAGAAGTTCTGCAGCAAGTAAGCAACTGTTTAAGAAAGGAAAATTATAGAAGAAGAAAGTAAAGGAATTACAGAGAAGAAATGAGGAAGATGTGCATCCCAATTAGTAGATAGCAGAGCTAATTACATACACATAGAAGAAACTTAATAGATTTGAACACACAAAATTATAAAGCAAAGGCAGCTCTAGATCCAGATCTAAAATAACACAAAGTTTACTTAAAAGATCTAAAGATTTAAAAGCAAGAAACACAGTACGCCGTGACACAAATTTCTCCGGAAACATACTTCTTTGTATTCCTATGCTACAAGTGGCTCTCAGGGGTTCAACACAAAGTCTAGAACATAAGATTGCTTGTTACAAATTCTGATCGATCATTAACCCGAAGGTTCTTCTCCTACTTATAAAATGTAGGAGGGAAAATACAAATAGTAGACTCAAACTGAACTAAAGTATGAACAACAAGTAAAGATGACATTTGGCAATCATCCTCAACTAACTTCTTCTTAAGTGACACATGTATCACTTAACTAATAGAATGGTTCCACATGACTTCAAGTAATGGTTGCAAAACTAATAACTTAGAAGTTTTACAATTTCATCCGGGAACATAGAAAATAGAAGAAGAAAGAATAGAAGAAGTCATGCCAGCTGTAATGTTTACATCTTCTTCTTGTTCTGATATCTGATATACTTGTCGAACACATAATTCAACATCCTATCATCTGTTTTAGCCACTGCTTCCTTCTCTGTCCTGAACTGCAGCAACCCTTCATTCAACACTTTGCTGCATGCTTCCACCTCTCCCAAACTCGGCCCAAATCTCGCAATGTCTACCTGCAGCGCCACCAGTCTACTGATAGAGTTCATCGTGAAAGGCTTGGTAGCTTTATCAATTATCTTTTGTACCATCAGAAGAGAACTTTCCAGGGAATCATGCACTTCATTAGAAACAATCCACACGTACGAAGTAACACCTCCATCCACTCTTTCCTCAGTGAAAGAAATAATACTATCTGGTAAATCTGATGTTCTACTCTCAAGCGCCTGCATCCTTTTTAGCAAAACTCTGCAGATCTCCAAACGGAAAGATACTGCAAACTCTAGCTGCTTCCCCTTCTCGACTGATCCATCCGGTACAATTTGTTCTACAACCAATACATCTCCCGGTAGCTTGTTGATCTCAGCCAAAATACTCAGGTTACTCTCTGCAACTATATTCATGCCTTCTATGCTTTCCATCAGTTGCTTTAGTTGATTTTCTGCATCGTTCATAACCTTTAGGAGGGCTGGCACTTCCCCAAGTTGCACAGAAGCTTGACGAATAATCAGATCCTTCCATTCGTCAATAGCCTTTAATTGATTGCTTGCATCTTCCATTTCCTGCATAAGATGATCACTCACCTGCTCTGAAATGGGCTGAATGGAAGGTTTAGCAAGCTTAGCTATGATCTCACATAATTGAGATATTTACTTCTGCAGCTCTTCTTTCTCCGCCTTTTCACTGTCAATCCTAAGGAACAAAGCATCCAACAACGTCTGCGTGTCCTGCTTCAATCCTTCAGTGGTAGCTTGACCGAGTGGTATTTTGGTCACTGTCACATCTTCTGCCGTGAGCTCCTCTTCTATCTTTCATTCTGTCGGAATTGATATCTCAGCAAACTTCTCTCCCGAATCCTTGATGATCAACCTAGAAGTTGCTTTAGCAACTTTAGGCCTTCTGTCTCTTCTACTCAGATCCTGAAGTAGCTGCAAGTCATGCTCCTCTAAGTTCATCTCTACTCTTGCTTCCGGAACCAACTGCAAAGCTAACCATTCTGAGAAGTTACTTCTTAGGGAGTATGAAGTTGCTGAGTGCACTACCATCTCCCGCTCCGCATCCTCTCCATCAGAAAGCGCCATGGTGTTATGGCTGCCATCTTCTGAAACATCCAAGGACAAATCTCTTTCGAACTCCATCATCTGCAGCTTTAACATCTCTTCTGGAACGGGTGATGAATGAAGTGGCTGTGGAGAGAAAACGAATGTCGCCAGTTTCAATGAAGGCATGGAAGCCTCTTGCTGCTGCAGTGCAATAGTTGGTGATCTTTTGGGTACTGGAGAATTCGGAGTCAAAGCTATGGTCGTAGAAGTGGTCTTCTGTTTCTCTTGAGATCTTCTGTGTACTTTCAACTTCTCGGACCTTCTGCTGCTTTCTCCTTCATGCTTTCATTTGAGGGAATCTCCTACGCCAAAGTTTCCCGTGATTTGATTCATCAATACTTTATCAAGCCAGTATCCCTTCATCAGCAGCCAGTTCAAATTATTCACCAACACAGCTCCAGATCTTTCTTCAATTGAATGGCAGCCTCCAATGTTATCCTGCAATATAGCTTTATTTCCTCCCATTTGATGATAAGTGTCAAGTACAATGTTCCCATCATCTTTAAGATCCGCAGGTATCCGCGCTAATCCAAAATCGAACACTTGCTTTGTTGATAGCCTGCTGAAATCTTTCTTTCTAACCTCGTACTCACTTCTGCACTTCATCCAGAAATCTTCTAACGAAGGCACATGTGTGTACTCCTGAGAGATTTTCTTCTTTGCTACTCCAAATGGATCAAAGTTAAGCCGTGTAGGGAAGAACTCTTGCTCATACTCGGATAACATTTGCGCTTCCATCCCTCGAGCTCTATGAATGCTGATGCAACTGTAATATCCCACAGTGATTGGGAAGAAGCCTGTTGACTTGTGCCATTTCAACTGAAGGTCATGTAACTCCACCAGTTGCCTTCTCAACTCCTTGGCGATTGATCTATCACTCAGATACCTGGGTATCTTTATTGGGTCTCCAGAAAAGCCCGTAACCCTGAGGTATGTGAAATCTGTAAACTGGATAAATACACTGCCAATCTTGGACACTGCTTCCCACACTTCCTTGCTTACCCTGTGAGTCTTCAAGTCTTTGTCTAGCCTGCAGATGAAATCATAGAAGAAGTCATCGTTGATCACTTTGAAGTCCTTCTAGCACGCAGGTACAGTAAGCTATGGGTAGCACTCAAAAATGGGGTCCTTGGAAAGAACACAACATCTATCCAACTTGGAAAAGACACCCTGTGAAGTTGCAGCATACACCAAGTATGAAGTCATCTTGAAGCTGAAAGTATGCTTCACATTCCGAAGCTGCTCACCAATGTTGCTGCTAATAATTTCCGGCCAATTGATTATAGAATCAACCTTGTTGATTTCAATGGTCCTGATGAAAGCATACATCCATGTACGGAAAGTATAGGCATTCGCTTCGCCATTCAACCTGCATAGCAATTTGACGACATCATTTGCCTCCTGTACAAAATTGGACCGTGGAAGAGTTCTCGGGAACTTTGAAGGGGATCTAGGCTTCTTCATGAAGCGTCTGTTCATTATGCTCACGCAATCAGCTCTATGTTTTTCCCATCTACTGTCAGCATCCTGAATGCTAATAGAAGTCACCACCTTTCGCACTGGAATCTTCAGACAATAATTGATGAATTCCGCATCCAAACGAATTACTGTCTTTCTCGCAACACCACACACTGATCTGGATGAAGGATGATAAGATCTAGCACACTCCATCATGAATTCTGACAATTGGGCTGTACATGGGAAAGCTGCAGCTCAGATAATTCCGCTACTTTTGACCGCACGCTTGAGTGAAGTCTTTCCCGCTCTGGATCTATTAATCAAATCAGAAAGAGGTTCTGGGCCTATATCTGTGTCTCCTATGTCTGCAAGTTTAGAAGCAATGCATAAATCCATCGTGCTCTCTTTTTCATCTCCTTTCGCCATGGCTTTTTCTATCTTTATCTGAATAATTCTTTTTCTTCTAACTTGGCCGGATTTCTTCAACACTGGTGCAGATCTGGACAATTCTTCAGATTCGGAGGATATTTGCAATGTATTGGACATTGATAAAAACTCCTTTTCTTTTGTAAAGCACCTATAATGAGTTCCTGCAATTTATTTAGACAAAAATGGGCACCGGAGCATGAATAGTGCATTTAAATTATAAAAATCTGCACTTTTCAAGCCCGCTGCCCCAAAAATTGGTGTTTAATTTACACATAAAGAGAGCATGAATCTTTTCAATCAACACTTGAGCTCCTGTAACACCTATGAAAACAAATATGTAGACAAAGATCAACCTCCTCCAAAGCATGCGCCAAATCTAGAAGCTTTTAGCCTTGTTAGCACTTCGTCTGAACAAAATACTTCCTCTAATGGGGGCACACTTTTCCTCCTGGCTGTAATTCTTTACCTGTGAATTAAATTATTCACCCATATGGCTGCCCATGGTTATATAACCTTCACAATTCTATAATTAATAATTTCCCTAACAATTAAAGGCAATTAATTAATTAAAGATCATGCTTTTCTCTTTTAAAAATAGCATGTTTAAGGACAACCATCCAATAAATTAAATTAATCCAATTTAATCCTTCACACAGCACTTCACTCAAGCTCCACAGTGTGCTTTGACCACAGCCACTGAAAATATAAATTAATTTAATGTTTTAATGCCTTAAAAAACATTAAATAATATCCAAATGGGGCGCACTTTTTGAAAGGAAGAGGGCAGCCATTAAATAAATTAAATTTAATGCATTTAATCCCTTTCTTTTATTCCATCTTTGACTTTTTAACCTCCTCCAAGCTTGGGCGCACTTTTTGAGAAGAAAAATTAATAAAAATAATCAAATTTAATCCTTTTAATCTCTCACCAAAGGGGGCGCACTTTTTTGCACATGTAATTCTATTTTTAAGAATTTTTTCATAATGGGATTCTTTACCCTGCCAGGCAGGCACCAAAATCTCATAATCCACTTAAGTGATTTGACTTTGACAATGGGATTCTTTACCCTGCAAAGCAGGCACTAAAATCCCATGATTTCACTTAAGTCACTTTCCTTTTATTATATCATGGGAATTTTTACCATGCAAGGCAGGTAATAAATTCCCACCTATCTGCAGCCTCTATTTTTCCCACTACAGCTTGAGTGACTTTTATAAGACGGGAAAAATTACCCTACCAGGCAGGTATAAAATTTCCACCCTACCTGCGGCTTATATTTTTCCCATCGCAGCTTAAATCCTTTGTTTACCAAAAATGCGCCCATCCCCGTAGGGGCTTTTCTGTGCACGACTTCGCTTTTTCCCAGTGATCCAGACCTCTGATGGTGACTTCCTCCGGGCATAATGTGCGTATATGTTTTCCAGATGCTCTAAGACAAAAATCGGGCTTACCCGACGAGGGAATTACTCCAGAGAAATTTCACAGAAAACAAAACGGGACACCACTAAAACACGAAAAATTGCCAAAAGTTACAAATAAAGCCCAAAACTTAAAATAAGTTAAAATCCTTCTGGCACATAGGAATAATAACATATTCGCTGATAATAGAGTTAAAACAGAGCGCAAATAGCCTCATACGGGGCTCAAAATAATTAAATACAAATTTCCCGCAGACAAATCCCGACAACAAAATAAAACAATTTTGGGCATCTGGGTATTTGGCGAAAAGGGCTAATATGGCTCTTTGGGATTATCTTGAGGCAATACAAGAACTTTCAGGCAATAAAAACAACAAACGACCCACTATTTTAAAAGTATGAAAATTTTTCGGATAGGGTAGTCACAGATTTCAAGGTGAAATCTGAGTGACACCACTATGACCCAACTCTCGAGACCATGCACTAGGATCATATAGAACACTCCTAATATTGACACTACCAATCAACCTTCATGTTTGACCATTGACTATCACCTCATGGAGACACATACCATGCCATGACCCGTTTTCCATCAATGGATTTAACATAAATGATAACAAAAACATACAATGGAAAACAAAACTAATGTTATATTATTGTTCTATGTTGTTGGCATTCCTACATTTGCAAAGCTGGAAGGACTAAGGTCATCTTTCAAATCAAATACTACTAATAAATTATTTGTGAGTTGAATGATTTAAAAAAATAAGGAAGAAATTTTGGAAGCCAATAAGATTTCAGAGTTAAAAAGGTAAGGACATTCAATATTATGAGTTTGGGGATTCCCGTTTGATTCGTGATTATTTCAGTTCTTTTTATATCTTTGAACTAAATCTCTCATAATACGACCTTCACTCCTTATTTCAACAAGGTTTTGTGCCTAGATTTGCTAAGATTTTTCCTAAGCATACTCATTGTTTCACAAGTGATAATAGAGATTGTGGTCTTGAAAGTTTTCCTCTAATAAATCTTCATAATATCAAGACCATACTCCTTTGGTTCGAAAACCAGGTGTTTAGAATTTAGTTGATCCTCCTCCAAAAAACCCAATTCATAATAATATGTATCATTTTCCTCTCCATGCTCCTTGTAGGGGTAATGATTTCATACCTATCAATTGTAACACCCTGAACTGTTGTTACTTTCTCCTGAGCATACAAGTGTTGATATGTGATTTCTTGTAAAAGGATATGTTCCTCGATTTAGAAATCATGCTTGATATGTACTGTAATTTCTTTGCAGATTACAGATCTTGACTGAGTCAGAATATGATTAGACTCTTTTATTTATTTCATTTTGTATCTGAGTTTAATCTGATCTCGGAATGAATTATAGAGTTATCCATCTATAAGATCTAGTCTTGGATCAGTGGAATTGATCCAAGTAATGCTTTAAGTTTGTTCATGATGAATTAAAATCACAGACCTTGAACAGGTTGCAAGGTCTAGAAGCATTTAATAAGCTAGTCAGGAGTATGACTCAGGCTGATCAAGTGAAATGAATTGGTTCCCGATATGGAAGTATATCTAGAAGGTCTCGATCGTGGACCAGGTAATAATTCGTTTACATACGATTCTGCAGCCTAAGGCAGAACAGGAGCTAACCCTGTTCAAGAAGGTATGATGTAGGTCTTTTTTTGAGTGTACAGAATGCAGACCTAACTGGAATTATTAAATGATTAGTAACCTAAGACTAAACCTAACCTAGGGGTTAGATTAGTGTTAATCTAACCTAGACCTAGGCTATGTGTTAATGTCCTAAGTTAGTATCTATGTGTAATATGGTTAGAATGAGTATTATCCTAAATTCTAACCTAAGATACTAACCTAACTATGAGCAAGAATGTAAAGGGGCCTATTGAGGGGTGCGAACCATGGGCGGCGTTTTCTATGTTATTAAATGCATGGGATAAGGATGAAGGACAGGTCTTGGTGGAGGTTTTGGGAACGGCTAACTTGTGCCGACGTGGCAGGTCACCAAAACTAAAAATGAACTTGAGATTTCATTTGACTGTCGCCAATTTTGGCGGTCGGTGGAAGTGGAGTTTGAGCGGGAAAGTTGGTGTAATTGCATTCAATGTGCTCGGTAGTCGAGCTCGGAACTCGCGAGAAGGCATGCAAACAGGAAGTTTGTTGGTTTGTTTGGCTTGTCGCGAATTTCGGTTTTCCTTCTGCCTGTTCACTGGTTCTTCGCACCAGTCTTCTTGGAGTTGCATGGCGAGTATGAGGGTATCTAGCTCTCTTCTCTGGAAAGGAGAATATATATGCCATGGAGAAAGCAAAATTTTGTTGGTCGCTCTAACTTGGAAAAGGAAAAGGAAGTCTGAGCTCTTCCAGTGGTCTGCTTCGGAAATTTGAGCAAAAATCCAGGCATGTTAGGCCCTAACCTTTAAAAATCTTGCTGTCTTTCAAGTGATTTCATTAGAACAACTCTGTTCAAATGATTTATGGAATTTGATGATTTTTCTATGGATGTCATTGTGTGTTTTTGGCACTGTATCTCTTCTGGTTCGAATTTTCTTTTATCCTTTGATGGGTGTTTATTAAATTCGAACTGTGGCATTATTTCCTTGTGTTTGCATTCTGGCTTAATTATGCGAAACATGTGAAATGTATGAATGCTCGGCCTGTTCGGCGTGAGCCCATGAATCGTTCCTGTGATGGGTATAGGCCATTGTTATGTCTGTCGATTTTTGGTCGTCGATTCTTGTTTTGGAAACAGTCGGAAGAAATATTGATGGAACTGTTTGATTGTTCAGTGTTATGAAATCTTTGTAAGCTCTGTCGTGGGTTTTGATGATGGTAGTTATTGATACTGTTGGGTTTCATTTTGTCTTGAAGGTTGTTTGAGTATAAACATCTTTCGGTGTGACAGTATCTTATTGCAACTCTTTGGAATTGTTTTCCTTTTTCATTGGGGTAACGAGATTTAACCGTTACAGTATGCATTATGGATGTATGTATATTATGTATTGGAACGACTCTGAAGAGTTTAGTGAATGATTTGTATAAATGGATCACTGAGGAAGCTATACATATTTATATTTGCATGTTGGATATGTGTATTATATTAGAACGACTCTGTGGAGTCCTCTGAACAAATCGTATACTATGATCCACTGTTGAGGATATAGATACCTCCTTGAGTTTTGTTAACTTGAATTCCGTTGGAATCTTGTAGAAGTAGCAGGTCATACGACCTCTGTTATTTGTAATGGAATTTAGTACTGACTTCCTGGGTATGCATTTACGTTCCTTGTGTGTAAGCTTGTTCGGGAATTTGGACGAGGCTTAGTTGAATCCCTTGTTATGAAAATTCGGTATTTGATTTGCTTACACTTGAATTTTTGTTGAATGCTTACCTTAAATGGCTTAGATTGATTCTTTAACTATTTTTATCTTATACTGTTGTTGGGTTCCGTGGTTATGGATAATAACCTGTTAACAGTATGCAATGTAAAATATAGATTCATATTCGTTTTAATCTGAATGACTCTGTAGAGTCGATTGAATGATTTATGTGTTTGAATCACTGTTCATGGCTGAATATAGATGAATATTGGAAATTGTTGTTCCAGCGACTTAAGGGAATAATATGTATTTTGATCTCTGTTATTCGTAAGAATACCATCGTGTCGCAAAGATTTTGTGGTACAGATTCTTTTGGTATATTTTTACGTCTTCAGTCTGTGCAAATTTGTGTAAAAGATT
The DNA here is from genome assembly GCA_019776745.2 of Taxus chinensis. Taxonomy (NCBI): domain Eukaryota; kingdom Viridiplantae; phylum Streptophyta; class Pinopsida; order Cupressales; family Taxaceae; genus Taxus; species Taxus chinensis. Next base: position 79,202,009 of record CM034151.1, read on the forward strand.
GGCAAGGGTTCAATCGGATTCCTTGTTTTGAAATCAGTAATTAAATTTGCTTGCCTAATTTTTATTATGCTCCGATTGATGAGCTCAGATGGAATCGTATGCAATTATTTGTCTTGTTACTACTGTTTGGAATCATTTGAATTCTTATAAGGTAACCTGTATTTCTGTCTCTTATTGAACCCGATATTTGGACACTGTCGTTTGTCACTGTTTGAGTTCCTTGAGTATGGATAATTATCTCGTGTTCTGGCTCTGTTGAAATGAGTCGCGAATACCATACTTTAGACTTGAATGTGCCAAGGTGAGAATAGATTGGTTATATTCTTTTCCGTTTACTCCTGTCTGATTGAGACTGAGCATGTTCAGAAATTTTGTGTGATTGACTTGGCTTAGTCTTAGGGAAACATCCAATAGCCTAATGCAATGTAGTCTATTGTTGACCGCAATACTAGAGGTTCTTTGATTTCGAACTTGGGTCGAAAAGCCTTGTTGTGTTCGATTTTTATTATGATAGTGATTCTTCATGTGGTTTGACGGACTTGTTCGTATACATACTGGATGAATGTATTTCATATGTGTAGACGGTACAGTAGTGAACTTGTGTGGAGGGAAGTATGAATGATTTGGTTCTTTCTCTTCTATTATTGTAATACTTGTTGGTATCTGTCTAACAGTTGGAATTGTTCTTGTATCTTGTTGGAGGAAATCATGATTTGCTATGATATTTCCTTTTCTGATGAAAGTAACGATCTGTCCAATGTTGCTGATCTTGGATTCAAGATAATTGTTTGGATACTTTCGTTCTTGATTCTTAATATTTGATGAAATATTTGAGAAGTGTTTAGGACTATTCTGTAACGTTGATAGAGTTACACGTTTGTAGTCAATTTTGTATTATAAAGGCATATTTTGAATATGTTTACTTGTTTGGATAATTGATCTCATTTAAACAGGGTGTTTAATGAAAACAATTGACGGATTGCAATTGTTTTAACAGTTAGTGCTTATCATGCTCAGTTCATCGAACTGACTCATGTTGACTATTTTTGCAGATGGTTGCCGTAAGTGGTAAAAGCAATGCAGATCTGACAGGATGATCAGATTATTTAATTGTTTTATATTGAATTACAGCTTGATTTTATAAATGTACTATATGTGGAAAGATGTTTCTTTTCCGTTAAGCATTGTATCAAGTATGCTGTTTGCATAAAATGTAATTGTATAGTTCTGAAAGGAATGGAAATAAGTATTTGATACTTGTGTTGTATTCTTATTTTGATAGTTGACCTTCTTCGGTTTATATACCAGAGTGGCAATGTTATCTTTGTGTAATTTGGATGCTTTTGTGATTGACAATGAAAGCTTACAAGAAAATGTGATTGAATTCATATGAGTGTTTAGCAGATCTAATTGTTCTAGTGAAAGCAATATTGAATTTAAACAATTGTCTTTCTAAAAGATAGGTTAAAAATGAACCTAAGCAGAACGCTAAACAAGCCGAATTAAATTACTAATCCCTAGTCCTGAGTATGATAGGACAATATTAATTTGGATTCTTAATCATTTATATCTTTATACTAATAAGTATGATATAAATTCAGTTAGGAGAACTGATGTAAATCTAATGGGGTTCAGATGGCAATCTCAAGTAAAGGCTATGAGATATTGTCCAATTCTGTTGTTTTAGAATCATGTATATTCTAATGACTCCTTGATGAGATCTTGACCTTAATAACTCCACCATGTAATGGGTTTTATAGAGGAAGGTCGTCTTAAGACAAAGAATCCAGGGATCGGGGAAAGGATAACCTTAGGGAAAAGTCTTTAAAGTAATTTAAACTCAAGTGCGTAACGCATGTGATTAAGTAGATCTTTTCGAGGTGGATTTAAAGGTTGATGACACAAGTCAACTGCAGGGTTGTACCTCCGAGAAGATTAGGATCTTCTCGAAGTTACAACAATGCAGGTGACTTATGGCGACACCCTTTGCATTGATCGCTAAGATTTACACTTTGATCTCGCACGAGTTACTCAGGGTCCGATTAAGAACGTGGTCATGTTATAAGGCTACCTAGGAGATTCGGGGTATCATGACACACTGGTTGAACTGCAAGGTTGAACCAGTATGTCACCATATCCCTAATCCTCGTGGGCATCCATATAACATTATCACCTTGTTAATCTGCCTCCGAGTGATTCAGTTGTGAAAGGAAGGACTGACAGTAGTCAGTGTAGGACATTCTATATAACATAAGAATGGGGTGAAGGGCGTATTCCAGATTGACGAGTATGCCGTTAAGGAATACGAGACATAAACAGTATGTTTCAAATCTTTGGCCAAAGTATCGCAAGCTGCTGATTGCGTTGTCCTAATTCACCTAGTCTAAGGGATGAGATGCCGATGAATAATGGTAACATTTATTCAGTTAGGTTCCTTGGACAGAGCATTCTGAATCCCAGAGTAGGGAAGAGAACCGCAAGAGTAAAGTGTTAAATAAAAACACCAACTCTTATTACTCATGAATAGATCGGTAGATTACCGAGTCATGGAATGAATAGATTGGTAGATTACCGAGTCATGGAATGAATAGATCGGAAGTACTCTGAGTCATTACAGCTGCATATGGTTGTCTGTTATATGAATGGTTATTTGATTTGTGAGTTCTAAATTATGTATTTAGAACCAAGATGCAATTAACAAAAAAAAAATTGTTTTTACTTGTTCTAAGGTATAAATTGGGGATGTTACATACAAAATTGAAGGACCTGACATGGTATCTTGATTTGTTAGCTTTTCACAATGTATTCATGAATTTTTTTCATGTGGTTTGATGGATAATAATGTTATTATATGGCGACTCTTTACACACATAATGACATTGTACAAGGTATCTATGAACTTGATGCATGACACACATGGATTCTACATGATGACATGTGTTATCCTAAATTCCTCTTCTATACATGGTCTTTCTATCTGAGGATACAGTCTGGTCTACACTGCATTACCCCATGGTCTGATTTTTTTCATTACAGATTACATTAAGACTTCCTCCATTATCCTCAATTTATGGTGATATTGACTGATCTATCATGGTATCCTATTGTCAGAATTTGAATATATAGAAATGCATGTTACATGTGCAAGTGTGTATACTCTCTTAAATCTATGTACCTCATGGCTACTATATTCTATTGTATTCACTTTCTTACTTCATAGACCCAATGATTTCATGTTATACATCCAAATGGCATTTTTCTATGTGTATTTATGAAACTAAGGGCATGCCTCTTATTTAAGTAGTTAAAAAATTTCATCAGTCCTGAGACATGAATTTACCATTGCTATCCAAATGTGAAAATGACACTCTTGTATCTCGTAGTAATGCACACAAAATGGAAGGGTCCATTTACTATGATTAACCCATATACGCCATTACTTGCAAGTAATTTTAATCGATATAGATTACTTTTATTTTTTATTTTTTCTATGTGTTATTTACTTCTTTAAATGATATTTCATCTAAAACACTTGAGATCTTTCTTAAGGGGTTCTCTTTATGCCCTCATGGTCAACATAAAATTATACACACTTTTGCAATAATATGTTCTAGGAGATGATGATAAATGATTATAGAATAACCCGACTTATGGTGATCATAATGATAGTGAAATTCGCTTTGATGATTTCATTCGCTGTATGTCTCATGTTAATAGAAGATTTGTATCGAGCATGTGAAAACAAGAAACTCCAGAATATGGGCGGGTTTAAGGATACCTGTTGATGATGTGATGATGGATGAAGATTTGTGATACAGGTGTGATCATGATCCTCTCCGCAACAAGTTTTATAACTCTGCACAACAAATAAGGACAACTTGACAAGTCCCTTCCAAAGATGATTAGGGGTATTATTGATCAATGCATGGGTTTCCTCAGGACAAGGAGTATCAGTCTTCAGAAGTAGGCAAGTTAAGGTTATTGACCTAGCTTTCAAGATGTTAAATTTCCCATTGTGACCAATTATCCCAAAGGTTCCCCTAATTGAAGCATATAATGGAAAACCCTTACATGTAGAAGATCCAATTATAATGGAATCCCCTCCCATAAGTTCCTATACTAGATATGAGTAAGTATATGATAATGATAAATTGATGAAAACTCTGATAGGGTTCCAATGCTATCCCTGACCAAAGGACATAGGTAGTTAACGGTGACATTGTAACATAGCAGATCCTAAAAGATCTGAAAAATAGGGGATATATAATTGATCCCCCTATTATAATTGCTTGAAGATATCATGGATCTAATGAAGAAGCATAGGGAAACAGATATTTGGATATAAATTACAGGAAGATAGGTTGAAATATGCAATGGATGTAAATTGGGTCGATGACGACTAAAAATGAGGTTTAAGTAATTTGCAAGATAGTCGATGGATGACTGGGGTAGTGAAGGTGAGATTTGGGAAGCTATCTTAGGTAGATCACAGAGTACATAGATATGTGGACCCATGTTACAGAGGCTGAGAATTGATAGTGAATGGTTAGATGGGACACAAATGTATGAAAAAGTAACTGATGCACTATTGGGTCAATGACTTAGAACCAGGGTTGGAGTTTATGGTTCTTACATAATGTTCTCCTGATAGATAGAAAAAGGATTCATACAGATTCAAGATACACAGGATGAGATTGAGATTGAAGATCTCATGAGGCAAATGAACGGGCCTGCAAATCATGATGTAAATGTAGATAGGGCTCAGTAAGACACCAATCTCTAAGTTTCATGACATCAGAATTAGACCGATCTCTCATGTTTAGATCTTGTTCAAGATAGTATATTAAGTATACTTTGATTATAAGTAACCCATTAAGGATCACTCAATTGAAAAAAGTCTAAAAAAAATATATGCAAGATATGTTACTGATAATCACCCAAAATTTCATCCTCATTCATAGACTAGGGGTACATGATATACATATAGGTCACCATTTTTACGACCCGCTAGGAAAAACCTTTAAATATAGATGACCATTTATTTAGGATGTGGGGATGATGCACAAACTCGAGAAAAGGGGTCCTAATAAGTGTTAAATTACCCCACTCAAGTTGTTTACCTATAGGTTAGGGCTGCATAGGTACTATCCGTAAACCAGGTATTGGGGATGAAAGTTTCACATCTAAATGAGGGGTAAATGAGAGTCTAAGGAGTGATAAATGCAGGGTATACTTGTAGATGACTAATGATTAGTATACATAATTTTGTTTAACACTTCATCGATTTAAATGTGATTAGGGGTACCCAAAGTCAACATGAGTTGATAAAATACACTGATGTCCATGTGGATAGGACTATTTATAATAGGGAAATATGAACCTAATTTCCACTTAAGTAAGGTTGAATAAATTAAAATCTACATGGGGAAAATGTATTTTGAATAGGATAACTGTGTGCACAGTGTGCAATGATATCCTCATAAAGACCCTGAGTCCATTATGTGGAATGACTCCTGACTACATGAACTATATTACAAAAATTTCCTACATTTGTAGCTTCTTATCAACGTAGTTAACATACTTGAGAAAGCCATGAGATTATTAAAATCAAAAGTGATAGAACATGATGTAAATTGAGGTATTAAAACCTCAAACGTAAGGTGTCCAGTAAGTATGATTTATCCCAATAAAGGAATCGAAATGTACTAGGTTGACACTAGGTAGATGGAGGAAATAGTCGATAAAAATTTGCAGAAAATGCAGATGAAAAGATTAACCCCAAGTGGAGATTGATTAACTTTTATTGCAAGGAGGATAGGATAAAAATACCAAATAAGAAAGATCATTAAGTATTGCGGTCATCCTGGAAACACATTCATATGGAACAATGTAAACGACATCAATGGATTGACAACGATTAATGTCCCATTGGACCCGTGAGTTAGTATAATAATCATTTAGAATCCATCCTACTGGAATTCTTTTAATGTTTCTAATTTCCACTCATATGGATTGAGATAAATATGGCAGAGAACCCTAGACAACATCATCGATAGGATGATTATACTTTATCATGACCTCATTATGGAAGACGATACTTAATTTCCTATAGACCCATGAATCAGAAGGAAGTATCATTTTCTTACTAAGATAGAGGGAATCCAATTGGAATCCTACTCATGATAGATGTGCAAGCCATGAGACCAATGAGTTCAAAGGAAGGCATCAATAATAATGCCACAGTCAACTAAATGTGAGGATGGTCAAGATCAATGGTCTGACAAAATGGTTCAGGAAATCATAAGTGGGGATCAAAGTTAGTATGCATTGTCCTTCAAGAATGAATTGAAGTGAGTAAATATGTGTCATGTTCCTTATGGAAACAGGTAAAATTTCCATACCTTAGAATGGGATTAAGCCATGACCTGTTAATATGGTGCTCCACGAGGGAGCACAGATAGGGCCATCAAAACTAAGCTTCTGAGTAGGATTACGGATGTGCGATGAGATGAGTAGATATGCAACAAGATTAGCAAAATAAGCACACATAAGGAAAGGAATGGTGGGTTATGTGTGACACACAATTTGAAAGTGGAAGAATAGATCACTTTACTCCAGACTTAATAAGTATTGGATGAGATGAGATGAAGGATGAGACTGAGGGTTGGTCATTGATGACGACTAGGTGGGAATAAATCCACATACTTCCTGCAACTAGATCAGTGAGAGTATCAGATTTGGTGTTCAACTAGCATCTAGCATGGTGAACATTATATCGTTATTATATAGATATGAACCCAGTTGAGGCCTATTACTGGTGTGCAAACATTTTTTATGGTGATGATCCATGTGTGTGTGTGTGTGTGTGCATGATAAGCACTGTAATGTGTAAAATAATGTGATGTGTCATGTAATGTGTGTGTCGTGTGTGTGTGACCCTCTTTTTTCATGAATTTACATTTCTCCATGATATATGGTTGAGTAGATTAGATGTATGTGATGGATTTTGATTGTGTGATGTTGATTAGATTATGGACTGTGAGAAATAGAGTTAGATGTTGATTTAGATATTGATTTCAGAATAAATTTGTCCATAAAATGAAGTGTAATTGATCCAATTATATGATGTGATGATGTCCATGTATTGATAGGATTAGACATGGTACTGATGAGATGGACTTTCAGACATAGATATGATGTGATGAACTTTAGATTAGACTATGATATGATGAATTAGATTAGATAAGATGTGATGACTTTAGATCCTTATTATCTTTATCAATTGTGAATTCACCATGCATATAATGGATCCACTAGATGTGACTGCCCGCCACTTGATTGTCAATCAATGTAAAATTGATTTACAAACAATTACAAATTAATTGACATGAATAAGATGCTACTGTTGGTGTGTGTTATTTTCCACATCATTTGGTGAGTCATCTCACTTAGGTGAGATTGTAGGTCCATGTGTCATTCAGGCATCATTATGAGATTCCCTTATGCGTCAGTGTGTCAGCGCATCAGTTGCATCAGCACGTCAGTGCGTCATTGCATCATATGTGTCATTGGGAGTTACACTTCTATTCTGGGAGTGTAACTCCCCCTCTCTACTCGAGTTTTCATGATTACATCACTGGGGGCTACTCAGCACCTCCTATATGTACACCCCATTTGATCTATGAGATAGAGGAGATAGTTTTATGGCTTAACCAGGTTCTGCCTGTGTTGTCAAATCTTTGCATGCACATTCGATTGATGCTCGCTCCTCCTCGAGATCTCTTCACACTGTCGTTCCCACATCCATTGATGTGCACATCATCCCTCGTGATCCCTCACTTGTCAGGTTTTCAAACCCTCTTACGTGGTATTAAAGCAGATCTTGTGGATCTGTGCACTCATCAGCATTTCTATGTGCGTGTTTTCTAGACTTCCGGCATGATATACAGATTTTGTGCAGTGTGTCGTAATGGTTATTCCGTTCATGTGCTCTACTTGCATTGATTTCAGGGTGTTTATACCTCTCAGTTGGGTTCTTTCATCATGTTTGAGGTGGTCGTGTTCGAGTTTCTGGTGTTTTTCAAGTTTAGTGTCGTGTTGACTGCTCGATTCTTCAGGCCTTTGCATGAGTGTTCTAAAGGCATTTTTATAGGATCTGGAGCATTTTTCAACTCGGCTCGTAGATTTGAATTCTGACTGTTGCTTTCTTGAATGAACATGTTTGCTTGAACTCGACGGATCTGGTTTTAGCAGTCAGTGTATTGTTTGTCTCAGGTCTAACTCAAAGATAAAAATGGGGGTTCTTTATAGATCCCCTTGAGATCCTTTGCATCTGTTCTGAAATCGTGCCTTGCATGTTACACGTCCTCATCAAGGCAACTGAATCTCTACCATTTGGCTCGACCTTATCTTGGTTTCCCACAATTGACTTGGATATCCTGTTAATTAGATTCACATTGCGTCTTCAAACCTTTCGACAATGCATTGTTGCACCAAGTTCGTGTACTCAGTGGCTACTACACGTAGTTCATACTCCACAGCTTGGCATTTGGCTTGACTCTTGCCTCTAGAACCAGCCGACACAAGGATCTGCTTGTTGATGTTGTGATGTTTAGACATCTGCATTGGTGACTTGTGTTACTAATTGTGTTGGTGGAGTGTTCATGTTTTCCCTGTATGATGCATCTGACCACTCCATCCTATTTTTCATTGCCTTGATAACCTCCATTTGGAGATCTCAGAATCTGTGTGCTCCCACCCACGCTGCCACGTGCTCTGTGTGGTTTGATCCTACAGTGTGTTTGGCCTTACCATTCATGTTTTGCCTCATCTCAGCGTTTTAAACCTCCATTGCCGCGTAGGTTTCCCTCAGGTTGGCTCATAGTTCCTTGCTTAGGATTTCCTGACCATTTCAGATGCTGCAGAAGCTCCACCTCCCAGCCAGATCTCTCTACACCATCTAACGGTTACTCCTGGCCACCGTGCTAACTAGCTCCAACATTACTACATGTGATCATTTATTGCCGAAAACGTTTTCTTTTTTTGTTGGGTGTTTTTTGCTGCTCAAAACCTTGGGCATTTCACATTTGAAGCTCGTGAGGAATACTCCTTGACACAGCAGTAACCTCCCACGTGGATCTCTAGCCCTCTGCTTGAGCCATTTTACACACTGCCCGTAATTGGCCTCTGGCACGTGGAATCCTTCCAGTGCAACTTCTGCAAAACAAAAAAAAAATGTTCTTGCTGCAAATGCGTTGGAAAATGTTTTGAACCCTGGCGTTTTTTACTCCAACAACTCCACAATGACTAGCAGCAAAATGGGCACGTGGCAAGGCACCTCCTACCTGCATTATGGTCAACCACAGCTACAAAACAGTGGTTACACCAAGTAGAAGTGGATCATGGCATCTTCTTGCTATCCAGCTCCTACATGCGGCCCACCTGGCCCACTTCTAATTTTGGGCCCCTCCTCTAAAACCATCCTACTTTTTTAATGTTTTAGGGTGGTTAAATAAACAAAACATTTCATTTGGCATGTAATAATTTTATTGTAAGGTTGTTTTGACTTGTATTACTTACTATTCCTATGCTTGTCAAAGACAGAGGGCGAGGTCCAGGGTTGGCAGGAGGCTAACCTTCCCTCACAGTCAAAACAAACCCCTGCTAAAATTTTGTGCCATTTCCAACGAGTAGTCACACGACACCCTTTGCACCCATTTCGTGCACTTTTTTAATGTGTTTGTAGTGTCTAGTGTATTTTTCCATCAGTTGCGAGAATCGTTTTAATGCTATAACTTTTGACTCGCTGCTCGTTTTTTAGCGCTTACTTGGTCAAAGTTGCATGATTTTTCACACTTTACATGATAGCATTGCCAATTTTGTAAACACACTACTTTTATAAAGTGCCACATTCTGGGGGGTTGATTGTACTCTTAGGCCTACAAACGCAGATGCATTATCAGCCGATTCCGACGTCTTGCTTTTGTGCATCTTTCATTTTGCATCATGGAGAGTGCTCTTTCCAGACGTGAGCATTGTAGGATCACCTTATAGCCTCCGCCAATTCTCACCAGGAGAGAGACCTATTCAGCTCGGTGTGCTTCTATGGAACGTTACTTCACCCACGAGGGTCTTTTACCCTTCTTGCTTGGGCCAATTCCTACACCCATTGATCATCATCATTTGGAGGACTTCCTTGACACTTGTGACCATGTCTTTGGTCACATGATGATGCATGTCTCTCGTTCTCTCTAGTTTCATGTGGTAGACTCAGATCCACCTCACCGTGTCTGGAGCATTCTTCATTCCTTCTATGGAGACCCTTCACATATTGTCACCATTGTTACTACTGCTGATTCAATTATCTCTTCTATTTCTTCGTGTGATGATAGTTCCACTAACACATGATCACTTGGTTCTACTTCTGATGACGAGGATTGTGCATCCAGTTCTGATGTTGAGAGTACTACAGAGGACTTCTCTCCTCTTTCTCTCACTATTCTAGAGAGTGTTGACACTTCCCACTGTTTCACATAGAATTTTGTTCCAGAATAGAGTTAATTCTTATCCTTTCATTCTCTTAAGAAACAGATAGGGGTTAGGGTTAGGAGGAATACCTGTTGAGTGTTGGGAAGGTGTGTGTGTACCGTAAAGAGATTAGACCGATTGTGAAGAGCTCCCTTTTGTCTGGGAAGGACTACCTGTAAATAAGAATGCAAGACCACTGGATTTTAGTTAGACAATAGGTGAGGGAACTGCCTTGGGCCCAGGAAATATTAGACTTCCTTTTAAAGGTGGTCAGTTCCCTTTTAATAAAAATTGATGAAAATGATAATAAAGAAGCTATTGTGAACTCACAATTTAGGTATCTCGTTACTAAAAGTAATAGAGACTAAACTACCAATAATAGAATGTCATGTTGTTTGTTTGGTCACTAGTTATTGATATGTTCAGATCATGTTACAGGGATAGACCAGGCTGGACATGAGATTGTTTTGAGGTGAATAGGTGAAAATTTGGTTTTGGTATAAGTCACAGTGACCGATGCCAGTCATTGGATAACCAATCGTGGTTATAAAACCAGTATTGGTAGGGAATAACTGATATCGGTACGGGTAGTGATTTAGGGATTTTTAAATGGAGGTTGGTGTAAGGTGGTTATGAGGTTTGGAACATTGGTAGATGGTTGAGGGGAGTATTAGGGTGATAGAGAAGACTCAGAGAGTGAGAGAGCTGTATTTGGGGCAATATAGAGATGGATGACCGAAGGTTAGGTGTAGGTTGTTGCTGGGTAGTAGATCCAGGAGTGAGCTTATAATCCCCATGAATTAAAAGTTCACAAAGTAGTGTCTAGAAGCATACAAGGTGATAAAAGAGACTACTTACTAGTTTCTGATGTGGATGCAAGTCCAAAGAATGCAGTGGCGAAGGCAAGGCTCAGTTGGGATGATCCAGCAATTGGAAGTGATCTGATGAAGCTATCCTCTGACTCTCCCAATGTTTGGATGAGTGTGACAATGCTCTCGTTGCTCAGTTACAGTCTTGGGCTCGATACTCCTCTTTGCAAACTCTTCTCTCTCTTTCACTTGTCTCTCTCTCGCAAATGAATTCGGGATCCCCTCATTTTGGTTGGGGGATGTCATTTATAGTGAACCGATGGCGGTTACGTAGCCGACACCGGTCGAGTAGGGACCAATGTTGGTTAGGTCAAAGTTGGCTATTTTTAGTAAAATAGTCAGCTTTCCTTCCTTTTCTCTCGAGGAATCAGTTGCGGGCTTGGTCAAGTAATTATTAGGTTCATTTTTATGTGGGTGAGGGGTGATGAGTCATGGGTGTGGGTCTGGACCAAGTCATAGGTATTAATTAGGTTATTTTAGGGTTAGGGCTAGGTCATAGTGAGGTGGCGAGGTGAGGTGGCAGGGTTGGAGATGTGGATTTATTAATTATAAGGTAATTAATAAATAATTGTGTAAGGTTTAGGTGGTGAGGTAGGGTTAGGTTGTGGGATGAGATACGGGGTACAGGGTGTTGTAAGACACAAATTTGGTGTCTACATTTGCCCCTTGTTGTCATGTAGCTTGTCTTTTAAAACTACACTGAAAATAATAAGAAGTGGTTGCCGCAGTTAAGGGTATAGGTAATCCCCCTCAATTCTATCATAGATTGAGGCGACGTGAAATCAGGGATAGGGTTGATAAAGGGTGAATGATGATGAGATGATGGTAAGATGGTGGGGTAAGTTCAAGGAAGCCGATGCACATTGAAATGCAGTAGTGCGACCAGGGTACATGATTTGAAGAGCAAACAAGCAATTCATAGGAAAATGTCGATAGTTTATCTAAACAAGGTTGATATAATCTTGGTATCCAAGGCATAGGAAGTAGCTCCACGGGATATAACGGGTAAGGTACCAGAATGTTTAGGCATGTTCGACAGTACCAAATGGTTGGTTTGGTTGAGATAAACGTCACGGTCTTAGTCTCAGAAAAGCTACAGGATGGGTCGATATAATCTAAATTTGTGAGCCTCGGTTGAGGTATTTAATTGGTACAGCCTTGGGTTGGGCTGATTGGGTTGGTTACGGCCTTCGGTCAGTCTGATTGGTTGGTTGCAGCCTTGGGCCGATTGGTTGGTTACGGCCTTGGGTCAGGTTGATTGATTGGTTATAGTCGTGGGTCGGGCCGATGGGTTGGTTGCGGCCTTGGGTCGGGCCGATTGATTGGTTACGGCCTTGGGTCGGGTCGATTGGTTGGGTACGGCCTTAGGTCGATTAGTTGGTTGCGGCCTTGGATCGGGCCAATTGATTGGTTATGGCCATGGGTCAGGCCGATTGATTGGTTACGGCCTTGGGTCGGGCCGATTGATTGGTTACGTCCTTGGGTCGGGCCGATTGGTTGGGTGTGGCCTTAGGTCAGGCCAGTTGGTTGGTTATAGCCTTGGGTTGGGCCAGTTGGTTGGTTGTGGCCTTGGATTGGGCCGATGAATTCAAAATAAGGCTATTTAGCCAAGCCAGGGGTAAGAGAGGTGGTGAAAAATGGAGATTGGTGGATAAGACAGGTAACCGATATCGGTTAGGGGTGACCGATATCAATTATCTAGGGCACGCCTTAACCGATATCGGTCAGAGGTCAAAAAAAACTATAAAAATAAAAAAGTGGCATGTAATTTTCACATTGTGAATTTGAGCACCAAAATTATTCTTGTGCAATTTTGAATTGATTGTGTCGAGTGTGTAGGCTGAGTTGGCACTATTTGAGTGGGTGAGTGAGTTATTGGTAGGCCCCAGAGATTGGGAGGAAAAATTAGATTGGTTGAGGACTCTGCTGAGGAGATTTGGAGTGATGGCCTAGGGTGGAGGAGCAGGAGGTGCTGGACCACCACCACCACGATGATGTGTAGTCATATCGGTAGGCTCTGAATCCCTACATCTGTCAATTTTATGAATTTAGTTGAGATTTGGGTATTGGGGTAGGAATCCAAAATTTGATAAAATAATGAAGAAATGAAGGTAAACAGTAAAATGGATTGGGTATATATGTTAGGTAGGCCAAAACCGCAGGGTGGGTAGGTTTTTAGGTAATTGTCTTGGGTATATTGGGAAAAATAGGAAAAAAAAGGGGGTTTGGGGGCCATTTTTGGTCCGGCCCTGAAATCCCACAGTGACCAATGTTGGTCACTAATCGACCAACATCGGTCACTGTGTAATTGTGTAGATTAGCAGGTATAGAAACCGGCGTCGGTCATGTGTCAACTGACGTCAGTTCATAAAATTTGGGACATAGACTGTGGGTGGGGGACTGATGGTGGTTGAGAGTGACCGATACCGGTCACCATGGGTAGGAGGTAGGGTTGTAAAATTGTTTTGTTGGGTGTTGTTTTGGGTGGGTAGGATAGATTATAGGGTTGAGGCGGGAGAAGGATTTATAGATATATAGGGAAGAAGGGGGGGAATAAAGATTATTATCGATATATAGGGTACCGATAGGTGGGTGTAGATATGTTTATAGAGTTGGGTTGTGATTGGGTGGGTGAGTGAGTATAGAGGGTTAAGGTAGTTGTTTTGTGAAGGGTAGGCCTGACGGAGTGGGTTGTTTTCATAGGCATGCCAGCAGTTGACCATGTGAGATCGGATGTCACCTCTACTGGAGTGGATGCAGCCACATGTGACTGCAACGCAGTGTGCAGTTATGTAGGAGGTTGGACTCAGCAGAGTCTAGAGGTATAGGGCTATGGATAGGGACCACATCTTGATGGTTTCCCTCATCGAGAGATGGGATCCAGCAACCAATGCCTTTCATCTCCCTACTGGAGAGATGATAGTCACCCTAGAGGATGTGTATCACATCCTGAGACTACCGATCATAGGTGAGGAGGTGTTCCAGGTGGATGCTGAGACAACGATGGATAGTATCCTGCAGATATTCGGGGATGCAGCCCCATTGATTACGCATCATAGTGCGAGCATCTGTTACGGTGATATGTATCGCGCTCATCGACAGGAGACATGGCTTGCCATGCTGATGATGATCGGTATCACCTGCTTCATCATCCCTTACTCAGAGGGAGGCCACTTCCCACAGGCTTTGATGGGAGTGTTACATGGAGATGCGTGGAAGGAGCAACACCTACTACGTAGTGGCACTAGTGGGTATCATTGGTGTAGCTATACAAAGAAGGCTCTGGGGGATATCGCTGGTATGAGCCAATTACCGGCTTAGATGTTTGACATTCTTGTTACAGCTGGGCCTATGAGAATATCGTGTGTATAGACCAGTAGGGTTGCCACTAGCAGCCAGGGCCACAGGCAATCTATCAGAGTATTGGGTTCAAAGGTGGTTGGAGGATCGTGGGCTAGCCATTGAGTAAGCTATCAGTAGGGCCGGAGATGTCACTTATTAACAGGCCATCATGTTAGAGGGCCTTGACTTGGCATTAGATATTATATGGAGGCCATACAAAGGCCATCAGCCTCGTGGAAGAGCCTGAGCACAGTTGTGATGGATCCAGTACATCTTCTAGATAGCTAGACGGAGACCTAGGGAGTACGAGAGGATTCCTCTAGAGAGGGTACGACGACAGCTGGGACTACAACAGGATGAGCCACCTCCCTTCCCACAGTATCAGAGGGAGGATGTAGAGGCACCACTACCTATACCGCAGCCATTTGACCTAGTCTAGGTAGCAGAGAGACCGACAGATGACACAGTGGATGACACCGGGGTTACATGCTCATTTTTTGTTTGGTGGGCAGGGCAGAGGGTGGCCATGACAGCACAACCAACATAGCCAAATTTGGTGGCTGTGACAGTAGAGAGGGACCATCTCTTGGGTCAGGGGTAGCTTGTGGCTGCATAGGCACAGATTGGGGTGTTAAAGAGGCAGTTAGCCCAGGCACAGGCACAGGCACAAGCATAGCCTCAGGTCCCTGTTCAGACTCTGATGGCAGCTCCACCGCCACCACAGTTACAGGTTCAGGGTCAGGGTGTATAGGCAGGTCAAGGCCCACTTCTATTAGGAGTCAGGGGACCAGCCCCACCAGCCATGGTGGCATAAGCCCTGTACATGGAGGCGAGAGCAGAGGCCCATTACTATAAGGACATACTAGATGGTACAGGTGTAGATTATCAGCCATATATGGCTCATAGAGCCAAGACTTCCCAGAGTCACAGGTCACAGGGGGCCACAGCCACAACCGGTGGGTCAGTGACGGGTAGGAGGCGAGATCCAGCACAGGGGCCAGTTGAGGGATGATTCGAGGGAGGGGGAGAGAGCTGAGTCACCCCAGGAGTGGAGATGTTTTTGGTTGAGTTAGATAGTTGATTTTTTGATAGAGACACCAGTCTGCGAACCGAGTGTGCATATAGAGACCTACATGCCCACATAGGATGTATGTATTCATTTTTGTTATATATACCAGCCTGCGAGCCGAGTATATTTTGTATAGTTGATACTGGCCTGCAAGCTGAGTATATTTTTGACATGAGAGATTGGCCTGCAAGCCGAATCGAGAGTTTGATAGACACAGCGGCCTGCGTGCCAACTTTGTATTTGGGATCACAAAGGCCCCATCCAGAGTAATTTGTATATTTTTACATTGATTTGATGATATATAGATGATGAGTTTGATCCATATGGTGTGTATAATTGTTGATTTGATGCATATATTATAATGTTTCATATGTTTTCTCGATGGTATTGGAATTTGATGTATATAGATGACATTGATGATGTTTTGAATATATGCATATGTGTTGAAATGTTGATGGTATTATGATGATGGATGTTGATAATGATGTTGTTATGTAGGGAAAAGAGGTGGGCACCGCCAAAAATTTGCAAAAAACAAAGAAAAGGCCTAGGTATAAGAAAAAGGAGATAGGTTGACTGATATCGGTTAGCTAACCGATGTCGGTCACTATCTGACCAATACCGGTTAGGTAACCGACATTGGTTATGTTAAAATAAGATTTTCTAAAAAAGAAAAGCTTGGGAGGCAACTTAAATTCTTATTTTTTGAGTCATGCAACATGTTAAATACGAGGATGTGAGGATGTTGACGTCCATATAGGGTAGTTGCATGGGATAATTAAGTGATAAGGAGGAAAGAGACAGGTAAAGTGATTATGGGCTTGGATTAAGAAGGTGTAAAGGCAAGTTATAATGAAGAGGATGGTGAACATGGCTGAATAAGGAGAAGTGTCCAGTGGGGAAAGAGGAGAGAGAAGACAAGTTCCACCTCAAGCTACTGCATCCCAAGAGGTATAAGTTTTGGTTGGAATGAGATTTTGCATGCTTATAAATAGGATGTGGTAAGGTAAGTGGGTAGAAAGGTGATAGGCAAGGGTTTGGGATGGGGTGAGTGTTATAGGGTAGGTAATCAGGTGTTTTAGATATGTTTGCAAGTACAGAGAGGGGTAAACCAACGAATAAGTTATCATAGGTGGTATTTTTGAGTAGGATGGATAGTATTGACAATGAATGATATCGGTTTAGGCCTAACCGGTATCGGTTAGGTAACCAATATCGGTTATTGTGTAAAGTTACAGATTCTAATAAAAAACACTTGGTGATTCATTTACTGTTTGTTGTTCATTGGTTTGATGTGTGCAGGCAGAGGCAAGGTTGATGATGAATGATAGGGTACTAGCTTTGTTGTCACAGGTCTAAGAAGATGTAACACCAGTGGAGTGTGCATTAATAAACCATGTGGGGTTAAGCGGAATCCACTATTATTCACAAATCACACGCAATCATGCTATGTTACAGGTGCTGATTGAGAGATGGAATCCAGAAAATAACACCTTCCATCTGCCAATAGGGGAAATGACATTGACGTTAGAAGATGTGTTTCGAATTTTGAGACTTCCAATTACAAGAAGACCAGTGTATCAGGCAGGGCCTAAAGTGGTGTGGGAAGCGAGAACGACAATATTTGGTCCAGCCACACGAGATTTGACACATCGAGGTGTGACATTTACTTAAGGTATAATGTTTGCGGCACACTCTGAGGCAACAAGGTTGGCCGTGGTATTAATGATAGCGGTGGGGTATTATGCATTACCTAGAGCGGAAGGGGGAAGATTTCCAAAATCATTGATGTGTATTATTTGTGAGATGATAGAAGGTAGCGTTACTTTCGTATGGGCACCCGCATATCTGGCAGAGCTATACAGGGGTTTATGGGCATGCAGGTGAAATCAAAGGACTACACTAGATTGTGCATACTTATTACATTGTTGGGCTTATGAGCACATTGTGTGTGTGTGACCAATAGGCCGACCAATCCAGGCAGGAGAGATAAGAGTGCATAGGTTGGGATTCAGGTGGTGGGTCTAGACAGAGCAAGAGGCAAGAGCTAAGACCGTACAGATAATGCCGAGTATTATAGGTAGAAGTTGGAGACGATGACGATTGTGGATATCCATTGGAGGCCTTACGGGAACTACATGGTGATGGAAAACATAGCTGAGGATTTGAGGGGTGTAGAGCAAGTGAGGTGGATCGCAGGACACAGGCCAAGGGAGTATGAGAGGATTCCTCTAGATCGTGTGTGACGAAAATTTGGATTTGTTCAAGATATACCCATGGATCATAGACCATACAGAAGGATCGGTGCTGAGGCACCATTCTCACCTCCACGGCTAACTCTTCTAGAAGGACCAAAAGAGATATCAGCTAATCGCAGGGTAATGGATGCAGGAGCGACAAAGTCTTATAGATTATGGTGGGCAGAAGAGCTGCGAAGTACACACGAGAGGGCTGATCATCCTAACATAGGTATGATTATCGTGGAGAGAGACCACCTATAGGGTTTAGTTCACCAGCTTCAAACATAGATGAACGAGACCACGGGATTGTTAGAGGCTTCACAGTCTCGAGTGGAGAGACTAGACGCAAGAGTCCTCCACAGAAGAGGGCATATTCGTCTGTTACAGGAGATATTGGTGGATTAGTGGGAGGAACCAATAGCAGTGGTACCTTTAAGTATGGAGAGGCCAAGTGAGCAGCATCGACGATCACCATCACTACCTGGGTCAGGACGAGGCGTGGGGGTGTAAGTGAGTTTTAGACATAGGGGTAGAAGAATAAATAAGGATTCCGACTGGCACGTCGATGATAGAGAAGATGTATTTGTTTAACATCTAAATAAAATAGAATATGTATGTTGATTTGAGTTTGTGATAATTATAAGAATATTTGTGTTTTGAATGTTTGGATTGATAAAGGATCAAGGTGAGTGTTATCAATAAAAATACATGAAAATATTTATATTTTTAAAGAAAACACAACACATGATAGGTTATGGTAGGGGATGGTTGAGCTAACCTTGGAAGACCCCATGTCTCCTAAGCGTTGCCTATATAGCCCATTGCACAAAACAAGGAGGGGCCTCAGATCGATGTAGTTCTCCCTCAGGACCAGGGAGAGGTGAATTCAGGCAATTTGGTTGTGGTTAGGAAATTTGTTGGTTGGTAAAATTTTGATGTTGGTAGAGTAATGTTGTTGGTGTTGGTGTGGGTATAGGTGAAGTGAGGGTTAGCTTACCTAAGCATAGGAAACCGTGTCCTAATTAAGGTTAACACACAATCCTAAATTCAGGTAAAAGAGGCAAAAGTGTCCCATAGTTGGAAAGAGCTAAACAAACCATGTATTATCATAGGATGAGCTTGAATCCCTAGGTACCTTGCATAGGCGAGAAGTCGATAGGTGAAAAGAGTTGTATAATCACAATATATTAGATATATGCACGTCCCTTGAGTTTTGTTATTTTGAAGAATGGTGAGGTGAGGTGGATGGTATAGCTAGGGTGCGTAGAACTTGTTATAAGGTGATTATTCTGACGGAAGAGAACCAAACCAAAATAGACAAGTCCATGACTCAAAAGTGCTTTTGAATACTAATTTTATTTTTCTGGATATAGACTGATCAATGCGGGAAGTCTATATGGGATATGCATTTTGTTGTTCTTGAGGTCTTCACGAAGCTGATCAATGCGAGAAGCTTCTGATAGAGGATGAATTTGTATAGCTGTCCTTCGAGGGAGAAGTCTACTTATAGTAGCAGATGTGGCGTTGCACATAGCTGTCCTTCGAGGGAGCAGTCTAGTTATAGTAGCAGATGTGGCGTTGCACATAGATGTCCTTCGAGGGAGTAGTCTAGTTATAGTATCAAATGCAGCTTTATACATAGCTATCCTTCGAGGGAGTAGTCTAGTTTATAGCTTATAGGTCTAGATGTCTGTTTGACATGAAGCATCTAGTTTTGTAGGAAGTTTGACTCAAGAATATCCCAGATTTGTATAATTGAGAACTTTTTATTTTGATACTTTTAAGTCATGGACTAGACTAAAAAGGAGAAGGCATCTTTAAGAGGAGGTGATGATCAAACCACATGGGTTTGATTTTACTTTGAGATGCATGAAAAAAGGTGTATGAGGTGGTAAATGAGCTCAAGGGACGAGCGCAAGGTAGATAAGAAGTGATGTAACACTAAATTCAATAGTAGAATGGTTGGAGATGAAAGGCATTAAGGGGTTCAAGCTTAGGTTTACCATTAAGTGAAGCTAAATGATAAGTACCTGATCCATAAATGTGAGTGATAATGTAAGGCCCAATCCAATTAGGAGCAAATTTTCCACGTTTTCTCTTTTCTAGTTTGGTTACATGTTGATTCTCTTTGAGGACAAGATCACCAATTTTAAAGGTACAGTCATGAATTCACTTATCATAAGCATGCTTGATGCACTTTTGATAAATTTGAAGGTGGTCAAGAGTTGTAAGACGACACTCGTCAAGAAGCTCCAATTGGGCTAACCACTCTTGGCGGAAGTCATCATTGGTGAGAATATCCTGGAGAGATATTCTAAGGGAAGGGATTTATATTTCAAGAGGCAAGACAGCCTCAGTACCATACACTAGACAGAATGGTGTGGCATTAGCGGAAGTACAAATTCTAGTATGATAAGCCCAAAGGGCAAAGGGGATGTGATCATGCCAATTTTTCCCAGAATCGTTAACAACTTTCATGAGAATTTTGGTTAAGGTTTTGTTAGAAGATTTGGCTTGACCATTTACTTGTGGATAGTAGGGTTATGAGAAGATAAGTTTGATACCAAATTTGTCACAAAGGGCTTGTAACATCTTAATTTTGAAAGATTTTCCATTATCGGTTATCAAGCGATGAGGAACACCGAAATGGAAAATAATGTGATGATTGATGAATTCAATGATTTTCTCCTTTTTGGTTGAAATGAGTGGAATGGCCACCACCCATTTAGTGTAATATTCAGTTGCAGTGATGATCCAAAGGTGACATTATGAAGAAGGTGGATGAATCTCACCAATAAGGTCTAAACCCCATTGTGAGAAAGGCCAAAGATCTCGTGCGACCTATAGCGGGTGGCTGGGAGTATGTTGAAGGTTGGCATGCTGTTGACACATAACACAACACTTAACATATTCACATTAGTATTTATTAAGAGTAGGCCAATAATATCCTAGGCGAAGGATCTGCTTGGCCATGGAAAAGCCACTAAAGTGCCCACCACAAATTCCGTCATGGATTTGTTGGATGGTATGAGTGACTTCAGCACCAGTTAGACATCGAAGGAGGATACCATCGAAGCCACGTTTATAGAGGATTCCCCCCATGATGACATAACGAGAAATACCTTTAAGAAATGCATGTTTTCCATTACTACTAAGGTCATGTGGGAGAACAGAGGTTGTAAGGTAGTCGTGAAATTGCTGATACCAGGTATCCTGTGAGTCAGCAGATACATTATTTACCATAGAAACATCTAGGACTAAGTAAGATGGGGAAAAGAGTTGTTAGACCAAGAAAAATATGTCAAAGTCAGTTGGTGATGCAGGAATTTACGAGGCCAAGCAAGCCATAATATCCATAAATTTATTAGTTGAGCATGGAACAGTTTGGATAGTATAATGGGTAAATAAGGTCAAAAGTGAATCTACGTAACATTTGTACTTTTGAAGTTCCTCATTTTTACATTGGTAGATGCTAGTAACTTGATTTACTACCAATTGAGAGTCACCAAAAATGTTAATAGAATTCACACCTAAGTGTAACGCAACGTGGAGATCCAAAACAAGGGCCTCGTATTCCACTTTATTATTAGTGCAGGGGAAATCGAGCCTGAATGAAAGAGGCATAGGTTCACCTTCAAGAGGAATGAGAACAATGCCTGCCCCTCTACCACGCTAGCATTTAGATCCATCGAAGAAGAGGGTCATTAGATAAGATACATCACTGAGTGAAAGAGTTGCGATGAGTTCATCAGGGAAATTAAAATTGGTAAATTATTCCCCAGGTAAAGGGGCTTCCGTGAGTTGGTCTGTGATAGTTTGTCCTTTGACTGATTTCTGGTGTATGAACTCAAGGTCAAGGTTGGCGAGGAGCATAAGCCATCGGGTGATGCGTTGGTTTAGATGAGGTTTGGCATACATATAATGTATGGGGTTAGCATTGGTGATGACAAAATTTTTGTGATTCAGGAGGTAATTTCACAGTTTGGTGGCCACCAATGATAGGGCTAGGCACAACTTTTCAACGTGTGTATAGCTAGTATCGTAATCCACAAGAGTACGGCTTATGTAATAAACTGCTTGTTCTTGATGCTAGGAGTCATGATGTACGAGCATGGCTCCTATAACATGGTCAGTGGCAGAAAGGTAAAGGTAGAAAGGGCGATCGTCCTGAGGTGGTATAAGCATGGGTGGCTGCAAGAGATAAGCTTTAAGAGCCTCAAAGACTTGGTGGCACTCCTCGCTCTATTAAAAGACAATGTCCTTTTTAAGTAAATGATGGAAAGGTTGACATCAATCCAAGAGTTATGAGATGAAACACCGGAGAGATTGGAGTTTGCCCTGCAAACTACACAATTGCTTTAGGTTGGTGGGTGGGGGCATTTCTAAGATAGCTTTGACTTTAGCTGGGTCGACCTCAATGCCACGTAAAGAGATGATAAAGCCAAGGAGTTTTTCTCAAAGGATGCCAAAGACACATTTCTTTGGTTGAAGACGAACACAATATTGTAATAGGTGATCGAAAATAATGGTTAAAACATCAAGATGTTCACTGCGATGTTTGGATTTTCCAAGAAGATCATCGACATAATATTTTTGGATAGTGTGCATAATTTCATGAAAAATGTAATTCATAGCCCGCTAATAAGTCGCACCAACATTCTTAAGGCCAAATGGCATGAAATGATAGTAGAAGGTCCCCCAGGGGGTAATGAAGGCGGTTTTATGTTGATCGGCCGGGGCTACTAAAATTTGATTGTATCCCGAGAAACCATCCATGAGAGAAAGCATCTCATGGCCCGAAGTGAGATCAACAATTTGATCAATGCTAGGTAGGGGGAAGTCACCCTTTAGGCAAGTGAGGTTAAGATCCAAGAAATCCATACATATCCGAAGTCCCCCCATCACTTTAGTGATAGGTACAAAATTAGAAATCCATTGCAGATAGTCAATAGGTAAGATGAAAGAAATAAAAAGGATTCGTTGAAGCTCTTACTTAAGCAAGAGGGCAATGCGTGGATGCATTTTTCTCAATTTTTTTTTAACTGGTTTGGAGTCTAGTTTCAGAGTGATGTTATGGACAATAATTTCAAGATTGATTCCTGGCATGTCGGCGTAGGACCAAGTGAAAGCTTGATTGCGGACACAGAGGAAGGTAGTGAAGGCGGCTTGTTTTGATGTGTCGAGAGATTGTCTAATCTTTATAATGTGAGGATCATCCTATGTGTGGATGTTGATTTCTATAGTCGACTCATTCAACATGGTTTGGGTTTAAGATGGTAAGGCACATTGAATATAAGAGTCTTCCGCACCAAGGTAGGTGAGGATGGATTCATCATCCTGGCACTCCACAACATTAATCGAAGGTGAGTATTCTTCAATCATGTCTGGATACAAAAGGGGGAGAGAAGATGGGTCTTCACCATCACGTTCATAAGTGAGAGGACCTAGGAAGATAGCATTCACAAAAAAAAAAGGTTAGGAGGGATAGATTCCAGGTCTATCGACTCCATGGGTGAAGATGGAAAAATGGGTGATGATGGTTCGGAAGGGGTGACTTTGTCATCTTTCTGGATACAATTGACATGAGGTTTCTTCAGTGTAGGTAGTTTAGAAAATCCAAGACCACTATGATCTTTGTGTTTGCGTGTAGTCATGGGAATAATCATATGTTGTCCTTGTTCATAAAGACCGAAACCAAAACCTTTCCAAGCACAGCATGTTAGGAAGGTGAGGGAAAAACAACGGTTGGTTAGATATTGAAAATCTAATTGGAAGGGAACCACACTAAGGGGAGGTTTGGGGGTGATAGATGATGTGTCGACACCCCCATATGTTAGGTTGGTGTGGTAATTAGGTGGTTTGTAGGAGATCACCTCCCCCACACAACGGTCATAGGTTGGACGCACATGTAACTGTCCGTACTCCTGTGGGGTATGGAAGGTGCTAACATTGTATATGTGGTACTCCCCTAGCATAAGGCATTGAAAAACATCTATAAAGGGATCTGAGGTTGGGAAGTTATCCACGAGGAAGGAAGTAGTATTTGCGTTGGTGCTTTCATTAGTCAAAGGTGTGGGTGCGACTAAGGTGGATGGTTAAGGCATGGTTGAAGTAGATGGGTGGGTTGGATCAATGGGTGTCTTGACTGGTACAAGAACATCATTAGGGTGGTATAACATATTGCAGGTTTTGAAGGGGGAAGTGTTAGCTGTGACAGTGTATGACTTTCCCTCATACTCAAATTTTATGCATCTATGTAGGGTGGAGGGAACGCATCCCATAGCCTGGATCCAAGGGCGGCCTAACAACATGTTTTATTGGAATTATCCCTCAAGGACATAGAAGAGCTCGGGTAAGGTACATGGCCCTACACGAATATTAATGATCATGGTGCCTAGGGTAGAAGTAATAGCATCGTTGAATGAACGAAGCATGGTGGGGTTAGCACACATGCAACTAGGAGGGATATTCATCTGCTGGAAGACTTTGGAAGAGATGATGTTTAGGCTAGCACCCCCGTCAATCATAACATGATGTACCTGAATGTCCTGGACATAAGCCGAGATGAAAAGAGTGGGGTCAGGATCTTCTACACCAAAGACAACAATTTCTTCTTCAGAAAAATTGACAGCAACGGCTTGCTGTATAGGGACAGAAGTGGTTGTGGAGGTAGGTTGTTTGGTGAGAGAAGTGACATGGTTGGGTGTTAAGATGGAGGTGACGGGAAATGTTTCATTAGGTAGGACCTCTATCCCTTGAAGGATCTCAATTAGAGCTTGTCGATGTGATTCAGATGTTTGAATGAGATCATAGAGTGTCATTTTTACAAGAGATTGGTGAAGTTGTTTGATCATAGTGCGATGGGAAACTCCATCAGAGACTAGATAGGTAGGTCCATAAATAACCACTTTAGGTGGTGGTGTGATCGGGATGGAGGAAGAAGAAAGGGAGGCCGCATGTGTGCTTTCTTTAGCTTTTCCATTGTTTTTCTTACCTCGAGTAGAAATGCTAATCATGTTGATCTCATGAATGCGAGATGAGGATGATGACAGGGATAAGTCATTGTTCTCGAGAGGCAGGGTTGCAATGATGATAGATTTTGGTGAGGCAGGGATAGGTGGTATAGGAGAAGGGATCAAAGCTAAGATATTTTCCCTCCGTAAGTTGTCCTTCTGAGATTTTCTATCAGAGATAGGCAACTGGTGAAGGATGGCTTTCAAAGTGTTGTATCCTTCTACATTGTGTCCTAGTGTGCAGTGGTAGGCATAGATTTTAGATTCATCATAACCTATAGGTCGAGGTTTAGATGGATCATAGGGTCTGAGTGGGGGTAGGGAAATGGTCGCATCCCCTACCAGCATATCAAGGATCTTGGGGTAAGATCCTTTGAGTGGGTCAAATGAAGATGAGGCTATTGATTGAGTGGGTGAGATTATTGATTGTTTTGGTAATGGTTGGATAGAAGTGGTTCGTATGGGTGGTGGTTTAGGAAAGGGATTTTGATGATTGGGTTTAACTAGGTGTGGCTTCCTCTGTGCAAAAGTCATGTTTAGCTGGTTAGATGATGAGGCCACAAATGACATGGTGGCAGGAAACAACCATGGGGAAAGAGGAGTAGCAGTAAACAAGTCCTTCGATGATAGATTTTACTTAGGTTTGTTAGGTAGGCAAGATACTTGGGGCGACGGTGTTGAGGTTCCTGTGGATTTCTGTATGGGTGTAGAAGGTGCTAGTCGTGTTAAAGAAGACGTGGGAGGCATGGTGTATTGAGGTAAGGTTGAGGGGTGAGGCCCCAATATAGAAGGTATGTGTGATGGTGAGGGTTGAAGCCATGCCTGCTATAGTGGTGTGATCAGGGGCGAGGGTTTTAGTTATGGCGGAGGCATAGATTGGACTCAAGTAGGTTGGGTTTGTCTCCTAGGTGGATTAACGGTGTTATTTTTGGATAAGTCTAACCGTTTAGGTGGGTACGTCAGGCTGGGTATTGGTGAAGTCCCAAGCATATGGGAAGGTTTGGCTAGGTTGATAGAGGTGGATGAGGTATTTGGTAGAGATGAGGTGGGTGGAGGTGAGGACATAGGCATTTTGAGCTTTTATAAAAACTTCAGGTATATGGTAAAGGTGTCTGGATTAGTCATCTGCATTTGAGTAGAGCATGGTGTACTCAAACATTCCCATAAGAGTCTTCTATCTTCTGGGGGATGACAATCTTCACGTATGGACAGGAATTTTGGTATGGAAGAGAAGTGGGTTGTGATTCCAGTCCACTGGGGGTCTGATATAGGGGGTGAATGAGGTGCTGTATCAATGGGTGTTAATAGGTCAACCGATCGCTGGAAATATTTAGGTGATGAAGAACTGATAGGGAGGAGGGCATGTTCCAGAGGATCCATCATGGTTAAGGAATTTGGTGATGTAGGCTCGAGGGGTTTCTCTTCTAAGGATGATAGAAAAAGTGGTGATCCTTCTTCTTTTGTAGTAAGAGTGGTGGAAGGAGATGTTTGGGAAATAGATAAGTTGGATAACATCCACTCATAGTCTTGCAGGGATGTGGTGTAAGAAGGCTCTTCTGTGAGAAGAGAACTCTAGGCGGTTGATTCCTTTATGGGTAAAGGAATAGTAGGGTTGTCCTCTTGTCCTGATGAAGGAGAAGGGGGAAAGGAATCCTACATCGGTGAAGAGGCTCGATTCAGAATTTCCTCGATGGAAGCCCTTGGTTGGGAGTTGAAAACCACATGGATCTCATGCACACTCTTCTCCTCGGCTAAGGTTTCTTAGTTTGTGTTACTATTAGAGGAATGGTTTGGAAATGGTTGTTGAAGATTTTTAAATTTTGATTAGCAGGGGCATTAGGATTATCGGGGTTATATCCCCTGCATCACCATTTCCTGCACTATGTTTTTAGCATGTTGTAGTTTTCGTGGCTGTGTCCCTTCACGCAATGGAAGTTACAGAAGTCATTTTCTTTATACCAAAAAGGTATAGCGTGGGTGGAATCAAAATCGGAGGGAGGTTTAATAGAAGGTAAGGTGATAGATCCTATTTTAAGCAATTTTTCCAAGATCACATCATAAGTTTCTCCCAAGGGAGTGTACTTGATGTGCTCAGCTTTATACTTATAGGTGAATTTTGGCTAGGTATTAGACGGTGCTTAAGATTTGACTGTCACTGCATGTATAGATCCTCTTGATTTTGAAGCAAATGATGCATGAGAGTTAGTGGTGTTGGTTTTGTTGGTGGAGTATTAGGTTCGGACATTTGATTTTTTGTTGTGCAACTTCAATTTCTCCTCCTCTAAGGCTTGAATCTCTAGTTTCCGAGCCATAGTAAAGGCCTCATCAAAGGTGAAGAAAGTTTGAATTTGGAGGGTGAGAGAAATGTGTTTAGTGCAGGCCTGCGTAAAGAGTTTGATGAGCTCAACCTGAGGTAAGGCATAAGTAAGTTGGTTGATGAGGCCCCGCCATCATCCAACGAAATCTATGATAGATTCATCTTCAAATTGTCGAATGGCATAGAGATCGGTAATGGATACTTTCTTGGCAATATTGATGGAGAAATGCTCCAAGAAAGATTGGGTTAACTGGTTAAAGGAGAAGATTGAGTGCTGGGCTAAAGCACTATACCACTCCAAGAAAAGTCTTGATAAGGACATGGGGAAGGTACGGAGTAGTAAGGCATCATCATGAGTAATCAGATAGCAGGCATGTCTAAATGATCACAAGTGTTGTTGAGGGTCCTCCTTACTATTAAAGTGAGTAAATTTTATCAATTCCCATTGAGGAAGATATGTATGAAGGGGGACAGAAGGATGAATAGGATCCTGACAAACTTGCTCATATGTCAGGGTGTTACAGATTCCTAAAACAGAAGCCTCAAGATTTTGCATCTTGTCCATCATCTGTTTGATTAAATCATTGGTTGGGTTAGATGATGGTGTTGTTGTCGTAAACAGAGGAGGATTGGGCCAAGAGCCGCTACTAGACAATGGTGGGGTTAAATGTTGATAAGGTATTAATGATGAATGTGTTGGGGCAGCCAAATAATGGTGTCCTATATAAGATGTTGAGGCCACCAGATGCGGTTGCGGAAATGAAAAGGTGGGCGGAGCCTGAGAGAGAAATCTTGTGTGGATAGGTGGTAGAGAATAAGTTATGAAAGAGGTAATTTGCGAGAGGGATGAGGTAGGGGCAGTGGATGGTAGTGATATGTGGGGCCCCAGATTAACCAAAGGAAAGCTAATTGGTGCAGTATGGACCATTGAAGCCACTGATCTGGGAGATGGGGCTAAGGATGAAGATGGTGAGGTGGAGCTATTAGGTGGAGAAGGGGCTAAGTGAGAGGCTATACTAATAGGCATACAAAAGAGGAGCTGACCGTCGGGTGTATGGTCAGGGGTATGAGACAAATAATACTGTACGACACTAGGATTAGCATCCAAAATTTTGCAAAGTCCTTATCTCCTACAGGGATCTTGGGAAAAACACTGGTGGTCCATAGGATTCCCCATAGGATGCGAAGGGGGTGAATCAGGAAAAGACACGGAACACGCATGCAAAACCATGGTTGTGGCTTGTTGCTAGGTGATAACAAGCATGGAAAAGAAGATATAGCAGGGAATTAGTCAATCAGGGAATAGAAACAACAAAAAAATGTTGGAATTGGTAGGTTGCTAGCTTTTTCAGGAACTATGAAACATAGTAACTGATATCGGTCGGGTAACCCATGTCGGTCAGATTGTAGCCGTTGTTGGTCAGATGACCAATCTCGGTAGAAGATGACCGGTGTCGGTCACTATGAAGGCAAAGAGAGAATGTAAGAGGCTGCTTGTTTAGGGGATAACAAGGCTTAGTATACCCACCAAACTGTCTGAAGTGATCACTGAGACAAGGTATAATGGATAAACAGAACTGAAAGAAAACAAAAGCAAGCAAGATACGCAAGCAACTCAAGAGACTAACCCTAGGATTAGTTTTAATCACTTTGGGATTATGCCTTAGATGCAAGATGATGTCAATCCCAACAAAAATAAAACCTAAGGGAGATTTCAAGTTTGTTTTGGCTTGTAAGGCTACCTCAATCGGGTGGAGGAATACCGCTGGGAAGGGGGGATGTTTTGAGATGTTGTTTGGATTATGATGTGATTTGGTATGTGTTGTGTAGTGAGAGTAAGATTAATTTCTCACCAATACCATGGATATCACCCCCATGTGTACGACCTGTTACTTAATCTATGTTTAATAGAATTAAAAACAACAAGCAAGAATTGTGATGCAATTGTTTTTAAACCCAAATCGAAAAATGATATTCGATGAAGCAAAGAAAGAGAAGAGATTAAGAAGATGACTGTCACTAATGCAAAGATGTGAAAGAAAGACAAATTATTTTACCAAAATGACAAAATATTTTGTGAATATTTAGAAGAAAGAAACAACAAGTGTGCTCCCTATATGAAAACAAGGAAGAAAGAAAGAAACCTGAGAAGGGTTCCACCGGGCATGCCAAAATGTTTCGCACAGAATTTTGTTCCAGAATAGAGTTAATTTTTATCCTTTCATTCTCTTGAGAAACAGATAGGGGTTAGGGTTAGGAGGAATACCTGTTGAGTGTTGGGAAGGTGTGCGCGTACCATAGAGAGATCAGACCGATTGTGAAGAGATCCTTTTTGTCTGGGAAGGACTACCTATAAATAAGAATGCAAGACCACCAGATTTTAGTTAGACAATAAGTGAGGGAACTGCCTTGGGCCCAGGAAATATTAGACTTCCTTTCGAAGGTGGTCAGTTCCCTTTTAATACAAATTGATGCAAATGATAATAAAGAAGCTATTGCGAACTCACGATTTAGGTATCTCATTACTAAAAGCAATAGAGACTAAACTACCAATAATAGAATGTCATGTTGTTTGTTTGGTCACTGGTTATTGATATGTTCAGATCAAGTTACAGGGATAGACTAGGCTAGACATGAGATTTTTTTGAGGTGAATAGGTGAAAGGTTGGTTTTGGTATAACTCATAGTGACCGATGTTGGTCATTGGATAACCGATCGCGGTTATAAAACTAGTACCGGTAGGGAATAATTGATATTGGTAGGGGCAATGATTTAGGGATTTTTAAATGGAAGTTGGTGTAAGGTGGTTATGAGGTTTGGAAGGTTGGTAGATGGTTGAGGGGAGTAGTAGGGTGATAGAGAAGACTCAGAGAGTGAGAGAGATGTCTTTGGGGCAATATAGAGATGGATGACCGAAGGTTAGGTGCAGGTTGTTGCCGGGTAGTAGATCCAGGAGTGAGCTTATAATCCCTATGAATTAAAAGTTCACAAAGTAGTGTCTAGAAGCATACAAGGTGATAAAAGAGACTACTTACTAGTTTCTGATGTGGATGCAGGTCCAAAGAATGCAGTGGCAAAGGCAAGGCTCAGTTGGGATGATCTAGCAATCGGAAGTGATCTGATGAAGCTATCCTCTGACTCTCCCAATGTTTGGATGAGTGTGACAATGCTCTCATTGCTCAATTATAGTCTTGGGCTCGATACTCCTATTTGTAAACTCTTCTCTCTCCTTCACTTGTCGCTCTCTCACAAATGAATTCGGGATCCTTTGGTTTTGGTTGGGGGAGGTCATTTACAGGGAACCGATGGTGGTTACGTAACCGACGCCAGTCGAGTAGGGACCGATGTCGGTTAGGTCAAAGTTGGCTATTTTTAGTAAAATAGCCAACTTTCCCTCCTTTTCTCCCAAGGGATCAGTTGTGGGCTTGGTCAAGTCATTATTAGGTTTGTTTTGATGCGGGTGAGGGGTGATGAGTCATGGGTGTGGGTCTAGACCAAGTCATAGGTCTTAATTAGGTTATTTTAGGGTTAGGGCTAGGTCATAGTGAGGTGGCAAGGTGAGGTGGCAGGGTTGGAGATGTGGATTTATTAATTATAAGGTAATTAATAAATAATTAAGTGTGTAAGGTTTAGGTGGTGAGGTAGGGTTAGGTTGCGAGACAAGATACGGGGTACAGGGCGTCGTAAGACCCAAATTTGGTGTCTACACCCACATCTCATCAGATATCGAGAAACATCCTATTTAGTCTTATACAGTCATCACACCCACCTCCTTTCCACTTCCAGTGTGCGAGGCCCACTTCACTCCTCTACCTTCATTGGATGACTCATAGCTATCTGACATTGCTATTTTGTTTATTGAACCCCCTCATTGGGACGAGTATCTACCTGACCTTAGTCGTCTCTTCGCAGAGTACACTTGTGATGCACTACAGGTCCCTCATCCATCTATAGGTGTTTTAGAGGATTTCATCATCTCCATTGTTGGGAGTGCCCATTCTGGAACTCTTACCCCTTCCACATTTCCAAAGACCTTCATTAATCCACCCTTAGTTGTGGATCCCTTTTTTGTTGTGAGGATTCTTTGTTCCATTCACATCACATGGACATCCTTTCTACAGGTGTTCACTCTTCACACTCTGACAGTTCTACGCATGTGGCATTACCTTCGGTTCCTTGGCACTCACTCACTAGACCTATGTCACACTTTCAGTCGAAACCAGACTCAGAGTTCTTCATGTTACTACCTTCAGTTTCCTTTGTGGAGTGAGTAGACTTCCTGCACGTTATTTCTATCCTTCCTAAGGGAAGGCACACAGCTCGGTGTGGGTGGCTCTTCTCTAGTCTAGATGCAGAGCATCTCATCATCGACATTCTTTTGGGAGACCTCCTAGAGTTGTAGAGTTCAGACCCATCCATGGCATCTTCTGCATTTCTCTCATCTCCCTCTTCTTCTCTCTTCTTCTTCTTTCTGAGAGATTGCCTCTTTATACATGGGTACCCTTTTAGGCTCATCTATGGCCGGGACCCATATTTGACATCTTTCTTAGATTAGAGAGTGTGTTTTGATCTCTTGTGGTGGATGTTTTTCCCATTGGATTTTCCTTCAGTGCTTGGGACCTTTTTCTTGTACGTGGGTACCTCTTCAAGCTTTGTGTCGGGACCCATTTCTCATTTCTGACTTGCTGCCTCATCCCAAGTTATGATGAAGGGGGGGTGTTGGTGTGTGTATTTTCCACATCATTAGGTGAGTCATCTCACTTAGGTGATATCATAGGTCCATGTGTAATTTAGGGGTCATTATGAGATTCTCTTACGCGTCAGTGCGTCGGCACGTCAGTACATTAGCACGTCAGTGTGTCATATGCGTCATTGGAAGTTACACTTCTATTCTAGGAATGTAACTCCCCCTTCTCTACTCGAAATGGTTGTCATGATTGCAGCACTGGGGGTTACTCATTCACCTCCTATATTGTACTCACCTCATTTGATCTATGACATAGAGGAGAGTTTTATGGCTTAACCAGGTTCTTCCCATGTTTCAAATGATTTGCATGCACATTCAGTTGATAAATGCTTCACTCCTCCTAGATCTCTTCACACTGCCATTCACACGTCTGTTGATGTGCACGTCATCCCTCATGATCCTCGCTTGCGGGTTTTAAACCCTCTTTCAGCTACAACCATATTTCATCTAACCAAAACCTTGTTATCATCCATAAAAGGATGCCAAAAAAATAGAGATAACTCAACAGGAACTAGGTGTACTCATTATACATTCCTACAGGACATTAATCTAGCCAATGAAAAAAATGAATCAACACAAGATAATAATTCAAATAGGTCTAACTTAACAAAAAAAATTGATTTCCAAAACCCATTCGATTTAAATCGGTATGAACTAATATCCAACCGTATGATGGAAAAATCAATAAATCAAACACAAACATGTAATGTTAGGATTATACCAATTATACAGATACACAAACAAGCAATGAATAACGTAGAAAATGTAAAAAATAAAAGAATGCAATAAAACAGAGACACAAATTTAGTGTGGTTCACCCAAAATGGGCTATGTCCACCAAAAACAACCAATCCATTTATTCAGTCCAGTAAAAATCTCTCTCATAATACAACCACTGATACAAAATGAACCTCATACATCATGACCCTTTAAAGATATCAGGGATTTTATCATTTTAGGGAAACATAGAAAACCACTCATTAGATTTGTGACCTAATAAGGAACAATACAGATTTCACAACGCATTAATACATATAAAATGTGGCTTACGGGGGAGCTTCCCCCAAAACACCACTGGGGCACATGGCTCCTGGATCCCCTGCCAGGGGGGCCATCCCCCCCAGACCCCACTAGGTGGTGAATCCCCCCTTGCAACCCCCAATGCTATCAGGATCCACAACCAACAAACTCCCACTTGGAGACTTATTGTTGTAACTCCACCACTACAGCTCCTGCTTGGAATTTTCTTCTTGGTTTGTTTCTTCCACTTCAAGATCAATGTTGAAGACCCACAAAAATTTCATGTAAATCCAACTTCTCCTTTTTCATTGTCTTAGTAAACATATCAGTAGGATTATCATCGATATGAATCTTCAATAACTCAAGCTTCCCATCCTTCAGCACTTTTCATATGAAGTGATATCTTAGTTGAATGTGTTTGGTTCTTGGATGGAAGGCCAAGTTCTTTACCAGGTGAATTGCACTTTCACTATCACTATGTAACTTACAATCCCCTTGCTTGTTACCCAAATCCTCTATGAACCTACTCATCCATAACATTTCCTTACATACCTCAATCCCTACAACATATTCTACCTCTGTAGTAGATAGGACAACTACCTTATGCAACTTTGAGATCCAAATCACTGCCACACCACCAAATTTAAACACATATCTAGTAGTGCTCCTCTTTCTATCCACATCTCCTGCCATATATGAGTCCAAAAATCCCTGTAAAGTATAATTTGACCCTCCGAAGCATAAGTGCCTACTACTAGTCCCTCTAAAGTACCTGAGAATCCACTGGACTGCCTTCCAGTGTCCTTTACCTGGATTTTACATATACCTGCTAGCAACTCCCATTGCTTAGGAAATGTCTAGCCTGGTACAAAACATATTTACGAAAGGGGATAAAATTTCATCAAAATTGATACCTTTCTTTTATTCATACCCATTCACTACAAGCCTAGAGGGTATACCTTCACTCCATCCACCTATATAATTCTTTCACATGGTAGACCCATTTGTTTTGTAGTAATCCCTTTCCAGCCAACAAGTTTGACTAAATCCCAGAATTTGGTTCATTCTCCATTTTGGGGATTCCATCTCCTCATTCATGCCATGCTCCCACTCCTTAGTAGATTCCACCTCCATTACCTCATCAAATATTTATTGCTCACCACTATCTGTTAGTAACAAATAATACAAAGCAACATAAAATATTTATGCCTCTACGTCTATAATACATCACTGTGACCTTCTTACTGAAGATGGGGGTGTCACAGGATCATTATTTGCTTGCTACTCATTTTCTTGAATTTCTGATAGTGATGTAACATCCTCATTTTTATACACTAGAACAAGTGATTTTTTTATTTTTTTTTGATAAATGCTTCCTGGTTCTAAATACATAATTTAGAACTCACAAATAAAAAACAACCATTCTTATAACAGATAACCATATGCAGCTGTAATGACTCGGAGTACCTCCGATCTATTCATTCCATGACTCGGTAATCTACCGATCTATTCATGAGTATTAAGAGTTGGCATTTTTATTTAACACATCACTCTTGCGGTTCTCTTCCCTAATCTGGGATTCAGAATGCTCTGTCCAAGGAACCTAACTGAATAATTGTTACCATTATTCATCGGCATCTCATCCCTTAGACTAGGTGACTTAGGACAACGCAATCAGCAGCTTGCGATACTTTGGCCAAAGATTTGAAACATACTGCTTATGTCTCGTATTCCTTGACGGCATACTCGTCAATCTGGAATACGTCCTTCACCCCATTCCTATGTTATGTAGAATGTCTTATACTGACTTCTGTCAGACTCTCCTGTCCCAATTTATTCACTCAGGAATGGATTAGTAAGATGATAACATTATAGGGATGCTCCCGAGGACTAGGGATACGCTGACATACTGGGTCAACCCTAGTTAATCCAATGTTTCAAGATACCCTGAGTCTCCTAGGGCAGCCTTAAAACGTGACCACATTCCTAATCAGTCCCAAAGTAACTTGTTCGAGTTTAAGGTGTAAATCTTAACGATCAATGCAAAGGGTGTCGTCATAAGTCACCTGCATTGTTGTATCTTCGAGAAGATCCTAATCTTCTCGAAGGTACAACCCTGAAGTTGACTTGTGTCGTCAACCTTTAAATCCGCCTCGAAAAGATCTACTTATTGATAAGTGTTACATATGTTGAGTTAAAATTATACTATAAGACACTCCCTTAAGGTTAGTCTTCCCAATCCCTGGGTTCCTCACCTTAGAATTACCTTTCATAGCAAAACCCTTTACAAAAGAAAAGTTATTAAGACTAGCGGTCCCCTCCAAGGAGTTCATAGAATATACATAATTCTAAATTAATGAAATTGGACAATAACCCTCAACCTTCACATGAGATTGCTAACCAAACCCTTTTTAGGTTTATATCAGTTCTCTTAACTGAATTTTATATCTTACTTATTAGTATCGAGATATAGTGATTAAGAATCCAATTAAACGTTATCTTGACTTACATCAAGACTAGGAAGTAATAATTTATTCAACTTTTTTAGCTTCCTGCTCAGGTTTATTTTAACCCCAGCTTCTAGAAAGACAGTGATCTAAATTCCAATTTAGCTTTAGATAGAACATACTAGAACTACTAACAATCATAAGTATTCAGTTACATAATCTTGCAAGTATACTTAGATAATCACAAAAGTCTCCAAATTATACAATAATAATAATGCTCTCAAGATCATTCGAACCGAAGAAGGTCAAACCATCAAGATACGAATACAAACATATAAGTAACGAATATCTCTTTTCATTCCTTTCAAGCTAATCAAATACATTTTATGCATTTAGCATATTTGATACAATACTCAACAGCAAAAGAACATCTTTCTTCAAGTAGTATAATTAGAGAATCAAGTTGTAATTCATCATAAAACCAAATTAAACGATCTGAACATCCTATCAGATCTACATGCTTTTACCACTTACGGCAACCATCTGTAAAAATTGTCAACACGGGTCAGTTCAATGAACTGAGCATGATAAGCACTAACTCTTAAAAAAATTGCAATCCACCAATTGTTTTCATTAAAAAACCTGTTTAAATGAAATCATTTCACCAAACATGTAAACATATTTCAAACTATGCTCTCTTGTAATACAAACATGACTATAAACGCGTAACTCATATTATAGTTACTAAATAGTCCTAGGTACTTTTCAGATATTTCATCATAAATATTAGTGACCAAGAAGAACAAATGTATCCAAAACAACTATCCATCTGAATCCAAAGGACAACAAACATTAGATAGACCATTACATTCAACATAATAAAATGAATATCATAATAATTCATGATTCCATTAGTATGTTAAAACAATTCCAACAGTTAGATAAAAATATATCAACATGTACTTTACAGCAGAAGAGAAAGAAACCGAGACATTCAGATGTACCTTCCCAACATGCTCATGACTGTACTGTCCACTTAAGAGTAATGCAATCACATTATACACCTGCGACTAAGCCAGTCAAGACCACAAGAAGATCTACAGTTCATCAAAATACACAAATAGAAATTACCTGTAACTTACTGAACAACACAGTAGCTCTTGTGACAAGGCAGTGATGAATAATCCATCAAATAGACTCCACATAACCTTCCATATTAATCAACAAACGAGAAAATATCCAACGCCATCACTTAATAAGGTACAGTTAATAGCTCTTTACTTTAGTCAAGCACACGACTATATAGTCATGATAACAAAAGACGTAATCATGCACAAACACAAGAGCAATCCCACTGAGTCGAAACACTCAGCAACATACAGCTCAATCTAATCCCTACTAACACAGCAAGGACTTAAATCCAAGGCCAAAATCAAAAGAATAACCTTTTTATCACAGTCAAACAAGAGGCTAGATAGCATTAAAACAAATGACGTTTCCATATGCATACCTAGTGACATTCACACTGAATCCAACACAAACCTGCATAGCTTCATTCAACTGAAACAAATCTCCACGTTTATACAACATGGGTGTGAATTAGAAGACGCTTACCGGAAATAATAACCTCAACAAGGTCTTCATAAAGGTCATCATCAATTCATTATTTTCAACAAAGTTTCATCTAAGCTGTGATAGTGCGAATATAGAAAGGACTCATACAGAGTTGATTTTAAAAAGAAAACACAGCGTGGACAAGGTCAGTAGCCGAATTCCTACGAAAGCATTCAAGGTTTTCCACTAATTCAACACCAGCAGTTTTCACAACTAAATTTCTACAGAAGTCTAGATACAAGATATATATTAAGGACTCAAACAAAGCCAATATCAATAGGTATTCACAACCAAGCTTATACATAAGTCGAATCACCGGTTACATTTCCAGATCTCCAACTGAGTCAATAAGCACAGTATTCACAAATAAACTTCTACAGAAGTAGTAAGATAAAAGATACCTATAAAATTCTAGAATTCCAACCAAAACAATAACATACCGTAATCACAACTGAACTCCTTCAGGAGTAGAAATGTATGGCATTCACGACTAACTTCTACAGAATCCGAAATACAAGATATATATATATATATATATATTAAGGATTCCAACAGTGCCAATAATAATAATTATTCACAAACAGGATTATACAGGAGTAGAATACCGGTTTCATAACAAGGACTCTAACTGAGTCCAATACAACAATATTCGCTCTAAGCTTATACAGAAGAGGAAAACATAATATACGCTTCAATAGTTCAAAAGGAGTCGAACCCAAGTAATATTCTCAATCTAAAACTCCTTCAGAATTCAAATACTATCTACTCAAGGATTCCAACAAAATTCAATAACATAATGTATTCACGACTGTACTTCTTCAGAAGCCAAGACATAATTTCATTTCAAGAAGTTCAACAGCATCAATAACATATATTAATCATGACATAACTTATACAGAAGTCGAAATATCATGTACATTCAAGAATTCCAACAGTATCCTTTTCAACAAGTGAAAACAGCAAGGTATCGACTGAAGTCTGAATCAAACAAGAAAACAATTCATGGACTCCCACAGAACCGAATTCGTGTATTTTCCTTGCAAGTATTTCTACAAAATCTAACCGAAATGCAAAACACAGCAAGATAGTGCAACAGTTCGAAACACAATACACACCCATCAAGGGTTCACTTGAAAAATCGAGCCAGTAAGAAGATACAACAACTAAATCAAACAAAGCTACCATAAAAACCAACTGAACCCAAAAATCATCTGAACAGAGTTGTTCTAATGAAATCATTTGAAAGAAAGCAAGATTTTTAAAGGTTAGGGCCTAACATGCCTGGTAATGTTGCTTAAAAATCTAAAGAAGACCACTGAAAGAGCTCGAGCCTTCTCCTCTTTTTCCACGTTAGATTCAACAACAATAATTTGTTATTTCCATGCCTTATAAACTTTCCTTGATAGAGAAAAGAGTGAGTTACACTCATATTTGCCATGCAACACCAAGTAGACTGGTGCGAAGAACCAGTGATCAAACAGAGAGAAAACTGGAGCGCATGAAAAACCAAACAAACTACCAGTTTTCCATTTTGCATTTCTTCCCGAGAAATCCGAGCTCAAAGACCGAGTTCATTAATTGTATTAACTCCAAAATTCCCACTCAATCTCCATTGCCACCGACCGCCATAGTTGGCGATGGACAAATGAAAGTCAAAGACCATTTCTAACTTTGGTGACTCTGCCACATCGGCCTCACTAGCCGTTTGAAACTTCCACTAAATCCCTGTCCTTCATACTTATCCATCCCATTTAATGCCATAGAAACTACCGCCCATGGCTCGCACCCCTTCATAGGTCCCCTTCCTCCACTAACATTTGATATGTTAGAAGCATAGGTTAGGATTTAAGATGATACTTAGTCTAACCTCCTTAGCACTAGGTCACTAACTTTAGAACATTAGTTTATAGCTTAGACCTAGGTTAGCACTAACCTAACCCATAGGTTATAGTTTATGTTTAGGTTATTAACCTTATTAAATCCAGTTTAGGTCTAACATTTAAAATGTTCAGAATAAGAACCTAAAGACATACATTCATGAAAAGGATTCACTCTAGCATTACCAATAGGCTAGTTGAATAAATGTATCTGAATTTATTACCTGGTCCACGATCAAGACCTTCCTGATATTACAATATCGGGAACCAATTCATTTAACACGATTAGCCTGAGTTAGACTCCGGAATAGCTTATTCAACGCATTCAGACCTTGTAACCTACGTAAGGTCTATAATTTTTGTTCATCCCGAATAAACTTAAAGCATCTCTTGGATCAATGCCACTGATCCAAGGCTGGGTCTTATAGATGGATAAATCCACAATTCATTTCGAGATCAGATTAAACTCAGGTGTAAAATGAAAGAAATAAAAGAGTCCAATCATATTCTGACTCAGTCAAAGATCTTCAATTACAAAGAAGATACAGTCCATATCAAGCATGACTTCACAATCAAATGAACATATCCTTTTACAGAAGAAATCATATATCAACACTTGAATGCTCAGGAGGAAGTAACAACAGTTCAGAGTGTTACAAGTGATGCCGATGCCTACACTAGTTGTCATGCTTGGCCTATATAACTATCAACCTCAGTACTTGTAGGTTGATATTTTCCACCTGAGAGTTCATTTTTAGGAGTTATATCCTCAACCAATTCTTCCTTGGGATTTTTGTCATCATGTACCTGATCCCTGTACATTCTATTTTCATGCCAAATAACATCATGACTCTTAATTATCTTAGATTCATCTATATCCAAAAACTGAAATCCATAATCACCATTGGAGCCATAACCTATGAATGTACAAAGTTTGGATTTTGAATCCAATTTCTTCTTGTTTTCTTTATTAACATGCACAAATTCCTCTAAACCAAATACTCTTAAAAATGAAAGGTATACCTATTTCCTAGTCCAGGATTCTTTGGGAATCCCTCCATCTAGTGCACTCAAAGGACCACGGTTGATTAAGTACATAGCAGTATCTATAGCCTCTACCCAAAACTAAAGAGGAATCCCCACATGCAATCTCATTGACCGTGCATGCTCCATTCTTGTTCTATTCATCTTCTCACTAACACCATTTTTTGTAGAGTCCTATGAACTATTTTCTATCTAAGAATTCCCTTCAAGGAACAATAATCATCAAATTTCTTACTGCAATACTCACCACCATTATCAGATCTCAAACATTTCAATTTAAAACCATATTCATTCTCAGCAAGTGCTTTCCATTTCTTAAATGTATCAAAGACATAAAACTTACGCTTAATGTAATAGACCCATACCTTCCTTGTGGCATCATCCATGAATGTGACATAGTACAGAGAACCACCATGAGATGCAACATGGGCCGGTCCCTACATATTTGTATGAACTATCTCTAACTTTTGCTCTTTCTTGGTATTCCCTACCTTGAGAAATCTAATTGTTTTCTGTTTCCCAAAAATGCAATGCTCACAAAAATCTAAGTCTAATTGCTTCAAACTTGAAAGCTTACCTTTTTCCTATAGAATTTTCATGCTCTTATCACTCATATGTCCCAATCTATTGTGCCACATGCTGGCATCCTCATCTGAAGTAGACAATATTGTAGAAGAATTAGATGTACAAGTAGAAAAATAAAGAGTGCCTACTTTCTTACCCTGTACCACTACAAAGGCACCCTTGGAAACCTTCCAAGCATCTGAAGTGAATATGACTATGAAACCTTCACCACCCAACTATTCTGTAGAGATGAGATTTCTCCTGAGGCTCGGTACATGCCTCACGTCTCTCAATATCCATGTATTTCCATTCTCTAATTTTAGGTGTACATTTCCCTTCCTGACAATGTTGCATGGCTCATCATCACCCAAAGAAACCTGTCTAAAATTTCCCTAGACATACTCTTTAAAATAGCCCTTATCAAGGGTTACATGGAAAGAGGCACCTAAATCTATTACCCAAGATTCTATTCTAGTATCAAGAGAAGTATAAGAGCATCCTAAACAATATTATCTATCATATTTTCCTCTTTAATACCTTCAAGCTGGTTTTATTTGTTTCCTTTGAACCAATAATCCTTTTTAGCATGTCCTCTATTTCCACTATTCCAATAAATAATGCCTCTACTCCTAGATTTGGATATGCCCATATTTGATTTAGATCTACCATGAGCCTTACTCTTTGATTTATCCTTGCTCCTCTCTCTAATCTCCATATTCAATGCATTTCCAAAAGAACAAATTTTCCTTGTAATTTTCCTGTGCATTTCCTCATTTAAAATGACACTAACTACATCTTCAAGTTTAAGAGAAGTAGATGATGTATTATTAACTGCCATTACTAAATTGTCCCAACTTTCTGGCAAAGAACATAGGAATAATAATGCTCTAACCTCCTCATCAAATGGGATATTAATTGAATCTAACTAATTTACAATAGTGTGGAAATCATTAAGATGGTTAGATACAAATCCACCTTTTGGAATTTGTAGATTAAAAAATATTTTCATCAAGTAAACTTTATCGGATGCACTAGGTGTTTCATATAAATTAGTTAGGGTTTTCATCAACTCTACCATACTCTTTGCCTATGAGATATTTGAAGCTACAGAAGATGCCAGACTCAATCGAATCACACCAAAAGCCTTCCTATCTAGAACCTGCCACTCCTCATTAAACATGATTTAGGGTTTTGCTTCTTCACCCCCCAATGGTAGGTATAGATCCTTTTGATACAAGTAATCTTCTACCTACATTTTCCATAGCTGGCAATTTCAGCTATCAAACTTCTCAAATATGAAATTATTCTCCTCTACCATTGCTACTTCTCCCACTCAAACAGAAATCCCTCTATGCGTATACTACTAACAAATAAATCTCAAACGTGCTCTGATACCAGTTGTTAGGATTATACCAGTTATACAGATAAATAAGCATGTAATGAATAACACAGAAAACATAAAATTGAAAATAATGCAATAAAACAGAGAAATTTTTTTAACGTGGTTCACCCAAAATGGGCTACATCCACCAGAAATAGCCAATCGTTTTAGTCATTCTAGAAAAAATATCTCTCACAGTACAAACACTGATACAAAATGAACCTCATACATCATAACCCTTTAAATATGTTAGGGTTTTTATCATTTTGGGGAAACATAGAAAACCGCCCATTAGATCTATGACCTAATAAGGAATGGTCTAGATTTCATAATGCATAAATACATATAAAATGTGGCTTATGAGGGAACTTCCCCTGAACCCCCGCCAAGGCGCACAACCCCTGGACCCCCCACTAGGGGGCCATCCCCCCTAGACCCCACAAGGGGGGAGAATCCCCCCTTGCAACCCCCATCACTATCAGGCTCCACAACCAACATGTAATTCAAATGATCAAGCTATACTCGAATGCACAAGTAACCCTTGCTAATAACTTCATGATAATGAACAATGAATAGTTCCAAGGAACAAAAT
Organism: Taxus chinensis; assembly: GCA_019776745.2. Classification (NCBI taxonomy): domain Eukaryota; kingdom Viridiplantae; phylum Streptophyta; class Pinopsida; order Cupressales; family Taxaceae; genus Taxus; species Taxus chinensis. The sequence goes on from CM034151.1 coordinate 79,244,672, forward strand.
CACAATGCACAATATTTACTTGAAAAGATTAGTATCGTCCGCACCAAGGTAGGTGAGGATGGAGTCATCATCCTGGCACTCCACAACATTAATCGAAGGCAGTCTTCTTCTTCGATCATGTCTGGATACAAAAGGGGGAGAGAAGATGGGTCTTCACCATCATGTTGATAAGTGAGAGGACCTAGGAAGATAGCATAGCATTCACGAAAAAAAAAAAAAAGGTTAGGAGGGATAGATTCCAGGGTCTATCGACTCCGTGGGTGAAGATGGAAAAATGGGCGATGATGGTTCGGAAGGGGTGACTTCGTCGTCTTCCTGGATACAATTGACATGAGGTTTCTTCAGTGTAGGTGGTTCGAAAATCCAAGACCACTACGATCTTTGTGTTTTGTGTAGTCATGGGAATAATTGTATGTCGGCCCTTGTTCATAAAGACCGAAACCAAAACCTTTCCAAGCACAGCGCGTCAGGAGGAAGGTGAGGGTGAAACGACACTTGGTTAGATATTGAAAATTTGATTGGAAGGGAACCGCACCAAGGGGAGGTTTGGGGGTGACAGAGGATGCGTCGACACCCCCATACGTTAAGTTGGTGCGGTAAATTAGGTGGTCCGTAGGAGATCACCTCCCCCACATGAATGTCATAGGTAGGATGCACATATAACTGTCCATACTCTTGTGGGGTATGGAAGGTGCTAACATTGTATAGGAAGTACTCCCCCAGTGTAAGGCATTGAAAAAACATACTACCAAGGGATCCGAGGTTGGGATGTTGTCCGCGGGAAGGAAGTGGTATTCGCGTCGGTGGTTTCATTGGTTGAAGGTGTGGGTGCGGCTAAGGTGGATGGTTGAGGCATGGTTGAAGTAGATGGTTGGGTTGGATCAATGGGTGTCTTGACTGGTACAAGCACACATTTAGGGTGGTATAACATATTGTAGGTTTTGAAGGGGGAAGCGTCAGCTGTGACGGTGTATGACTTCCCCTCATACTCAAATTTATGCATCTATGTAAGGTGGAGGGAACGCATCCCATAGCCTGGATCCAAGGGCGCCTAACAACATGTTGTATATTGGAATTCTCCCTCAAGGACATAGAAGAGTTCAGGTAAGGTACGTGGCCCTACATGAATGTTAAGGATCACGGTGCCTAGGGTAGAAGTAATAGCATCGTTGAATGAACGCAACATGGTGGGGTTGGCACACATGCAGCTAGGAGGGATATTCATATGTTGGAAGGCTTTGGAAGAGACGATGTTTAGGCTAGCACCCCCATCGATCATAACACGATGTACCCAGATGTCCTGGACGTAAGCCGAGATGAAAAGAGTGGGGTCAGGATCTTCTGCACCAAAGATGACAATTTCTTCTTCGGAAAAACTGACAGCAGCGACTTGCTGTACAGGGACAAAAGTTGTTGTGGAGGTAGGTTATTTGGTGATAGAAGTGAACATGGTTGGGTGTTAAGATGGAGGCAACGGGAAAGGTTTCGTTAGGTAGGACCTCTATCCCTTGAAGGATCTCAATTAGAGCTTGTCGATGCGATTCAGATGTTTGAATGAGATCATAGAGTGTCATTTTTACAGGAGATTGGTGAAGTTGTTTGATCATAGTGCAATGGAAAACTCCATCAAAGACTGGATAGGCAGGTCCATGAATAACCACTTTAGGTGGTGGTGCAATCAGGATGACAGAAGAAGAAAGAGAGGCCGCAGGTGTGCTTTCTTTAGCTTTTCCATTGTTTTTCTGACCTCGAGTAGCAATGCTAATCATGTTGATCTCATGAATGCGAGATGAGGAAGATGACAGGGATAAGTCATTGTTCTCGAGAGGCGGGGTGGTAATGATGATATATTTTGGTGAGATGGGGATAGGTGGTATAGGAGAAGGGATCGAAGCTAAGATATTTTCCCTCCGTAAGTTGTCCTGATATTTTCTATCCGAGATAGGCAACTGGCAAAGGATGGCTTTCAAAGCATTGCATCCTTCTACATTGTGTCCTGGTGTGTGGGTGGTAGGCACAGATTTTAGATTCATCATAGCCTATAGGTCAAGGTTTAGATGGATCATAGGGTCTGAGTGGGGTAGGGAAATGGTCGCATCCCCTACCAACATATCAAGGATCTTGGAGTAAGATCCTTTGAGCGGGTCGAATGAAGATGAACCTATTGATTGAGTGAGTGAGATTATTGATTGTTTTGGTAATGGTTGGGTATGAGTGGTTCATACGGGTGGTGGTTTAGGCAAGGGATTTTGATGATTAGGTTTAACTAGGTATGGCTTCTTCTATGCAGAAGTCATGTTTAGCTAGTTAGATGATGAGGCCACATATGACGTGGTGGCAGGAAACAATCATGAGGAAAGAGGAGTGGTAGCAAACAAGTCCTTCAATGATCAAGTGTGCTTAAGGTTGGTAGGTAGGAAAGATAGTGGGGGTGACGGTGTGTTGAGATGCCTATGGATTTCTGTATGGGTGCAGAAGGTGCTGGTCGTGTTAAAGAAGACATGGGAGGCATGGTGTATTGAGGCAAGATGGAGGGGTGAGGCCCCAATATAGAAGGTAGGTGTGATAGCGATGGTTGAATCCGTGCTTACTGTAGTGGTGTGATGGGGAGTGAGGGTTTTAGTTGTGGCAGAGGCATAGATTGGACTCGAGGAGATTGGGTCTGTCTCCTAGGTGGATTAACGGCTTTATTTTCAGATAAGTCTAACCATTTAGGTGGGTGCATCAGGCTGGGTATGGTGAAGTCTCAAGCGTAGGGGAAGGTTTGTCTAGGTTGATAGAGGTGGATGAGGTATTTTATAGAGATGAGGGGGGTGGAGGTGAGGACAGGCATTTTGAAATTTTGTAAAAACTTCAGGTATATGGTAGAGGTGTCTGGATTAGTCATCTGCATTTAAGTAGAGCATGGTGTACTCAAATGTTCCCATAAGAGTCATCTATCTTTTGGGGGATGACAATCTTCACGTATGGACGGGAATTTTGGTATGGAAGAGAAGTGGGCTATGATTCTGGTCCACTGGGGCGGTGATATAGGGGGAATGAGGTGCTGTATCAATGGGTGTTAAGAGGTCAAACGGTCGCTGGAAAGATTTTAGGCGATGAAGAACTGATAGGGAGGAGGGCATGTTCTAGAGGATCCTCATGGTTAAGGAATTTGGTGATGTAGGCTCGAGGGGTTTCTCTTCTAAGGATGATAGAAAAAGTTGTGATCCTCCTTCTTTTGCAGCAAGTGTGGTGGAAGGAGATGTTTGGGAAATAGATAAGTTAGATAACATCCACTCACAGTCTTGCAGGGATGTGGTGTAAGAAGGTTCTTCTGTGAGAAGATAACTATGGGTGGTTGATTCCTTTATGGGTAAAGGAATAGCAAGGTTTTCCTCTTGCCCTGATGAAGGAGAAGGGGGCAACAACTCCTACGTCAGTGAAGAGGCTCGAGTCAGAATTTCCTCAATGGACCCCCTTGGTTGGGAGTTGAAAACCACATGGATCTCATTCACACTCTTCTCCTTGGCTAAGGTTTCTTGGTTTGTGTTACTGTTAGAGGAATGGTTTAGAAATGGTTTGTTGAAGATTTTTTAAATTTCGATTAGCAGGGGCATTAGGATTATCGAGGGTTATATCCCCTGCATTAACCATTTCTTGCACTATGTTTTTTAGCATCTTGTAGTTTTCGTGGCTGTGTCCCTTCACATGATGGAAGTTACAGAAGTCATTTATTTATACCAAGAAGGTATGGTGCAGGCAGAATCAAACCCAGAGTGAGGTTTAATAGGAGGTAAGGTGATAGATCCTGCTTTAAGTAATTTTTCCAAGATCACATCATGAGTTTCTCCCAAGGGAGTGTATTTGATGGGCTCAGCTTTATACTTATAGGTGAATTTTGGCTAGGTATTAGATGGTGCTTGAGATTTTACTGTCACCGCGTGTATAGCTCCTCTTGATTTCGAAGCATACGATGCATGAGAGTTGGTGGTATTGGGTTTGTTGGTGGAGTCTTGGGTTTGGACATTTGAGTTTTTGTTGCGCAACTTCAATTTCTCCTCCTCTAAGGCTTGAATATCTTGTTTCCAAGCCATAGTAAAGGCCTCATCAAAGGTACAAAAAGTTTGAATTTGGAGGGTGGGAGAAATGTGTTTAGTGTAGGCTGGTGTAAAGAGTTCGATGAGCTCAGCCTGAGGTAAGGCATAAATAAGTTGGTTGATGAGGCCCCGCCATCATCCAACAAAATCGGAGATAGATTCGTCTTCAAATTGTTGGATGGCATAGAGATCGGTAATGGATACTTTCTTGGCAATATTGATGGAGAAATGCTCCAAGAAATATTGGGCTAACTAGTTAAAGGAGAAGATTGAGTACTAGGCTAAAGCACTGTACCACTCCAAGGCAGGTCCTGATAAGGACATGGGGAAGGTACGGAGTAGTAAGGCATCTTCATGAGCAATCAGATAGCAGTCATGTCTAAATGATCGTAAGTGTTGTTGATGGTCCTCCTTACTATTAAAGCGATTAAATTTCAGCAATTCCCATTGAGGAGGATATGTATGAAGGGGGACAGAAGGATGAATAGGTTCCTGAAAAACTTGCTCGTATGTCAGGGTGTTACGGCTTCTTGAAATAGAAGCCTCAATATTTTGCATCTTGTCCATCATCTATTTGATTAAATCATTAGTTGGGTTAGATTATGGTGTTGTCGTCGTAAACGGAGGAGGATTGGGCCAAGAGTTGCTACTAGACAATGGTGGGGTTAAATGTTGATAAGGTATCGATGATGAATGTGTTGGGGTGGCTGAATAAGGGTGTCCTATATAATATGTTGAGGCCATCGGATGCATTTGTGGAAATGAAAAGGTGGGCGAAGCCTGAGAGGGAAAGCTCGTGTGGATAGGTGGTAGAGAACAAGTTATGAAAGAGGCAATCTGCGAGAGGGATGAGGTAGGGGCGGTGGATGGTAGTGATATGTGGGGCCCCAGATTAACCAAAGGAAAGCCAATTGGTGTAGTATGGACCATCGAAGCCACTGAGCTAGGAGATGGGGCTAAGGATGGAGACGGTGAGGCGGAGTTATTAGGTGGAGAAGGGGCTAAGTGAGCGGCTATACTAATAGGCATACCAAAGAGGAGCTGATTGTTGGGTGTACGGTCAGGGGTATGAGACAAATAATATTGTACAGTACTAGGATTAGCATCCAAAATTTTGGCAAAGTCCTTATCTCCTACAGGGATCTTGGGAAAAGCACTGGTGTCCATAGGATTCCCCATAGGATGCGAAGGGGGTGACTCATGCAAGGACATGGAACACGCATGCAAAACCATGGCTGCAGCTTGTTGCCAGATGATAACAACCATGGACAAGAAGATACAACAGGGAATTAGTCAATCAGGAATAGAAAGAGCAACAAAATGTTGGAATTGGTAGGTTATTGGTTTGTCAGGAACTATGAAACACAGTAACCGATATCGGTCTGGTTACCGATGTCAGCCAGATTGTAGTCAGTTTCGGTCAGGTGACGATGTCGGTAGAAGATGAATGGTGTTAGTCACTGTGAAGGAAAAGAGAGAATGTAAGAGGTTACTGGTTTGGGGGATAACAAGGCTTAGTATACCCACCAAACTATCTGAAGTGATCACTGAGACAGGGTATAACTAAGAAACAGAACTGAAAGAAAACAAAACAAGTAAGATACACAAGAAAATCAAGAGACTAACCCTAGGATTAGTTTTAATCACTTTGGGCTTATGCCTTAGATGTAAGATGATGTCAATCCTAACAAAAAAGACCTAAGGTAGATATCGAGTTTGTTTTGGCTTGTAACGCTACCTCAATCGGGTGGAGGAATACCATAGGAAGGGGGGATGTTTGAGATGTTGTGTAGATTATGATGTGATTTGGTATGTGTTGTGCAATGAGAGTAAGATTAATTTCTTGTCAATACCATGGATATCACCCCCATGTGTATGACCTATTACTTAATCTACGTTCATTAGAATTAAAAACAGTAAGCAAGCATGTGATGCACATGTTCCCGCTCTGATAAGAGTAAAATTTTCAAAATTTTGAGTTTAAGTGTTTTTCTCTGAAATGCCTAAGTTGTGAAATTGAAAAAATCTGTGTTTTGGGTCATTTTGTGTGATTTTCAGGCCTGTCAGAACTTTTTGTCCCATCTGTCCCAAGTATGAAAGTACACTCTGTTCCCCGATCGGCCGAAATCCCCGAAGCTGTCCCATTTTCGGGCCCGTCGGAGAGTTTTGTCCCAAGTGTCCCAAAAATTATTTTGCATGTTGTTCCAATTTTGGCCGAATCATCCTTCCCGTGTACTTCGCACTTTCCTGTCCCGAATGTCCCAAAGTTAAAAAGTGCGAGCTTTCCCATTTTCGGCCGATTTTCCCGAACCGCATCCTTTGCGTAATTTTGTCCCAACTGCCCCATTTTAAAAAGTGCGAGCTTTCCCAATTTCGGCCGAGCCGGTCAAGTCGCGTACTTCGGAACTTTTTATCCCGAATGTCCCAAGTCCAAATGGGCCCTTTGTTCCAATTTCGGCCGAAACACCCGAATCGTGTACTTCGCACATTTTCGTCCCATTTGTCCCAAATGCATTTGTGCGTCCTCTCCCTGTTTCGCCCGAACCGGCCGAGCCGCGTGTTTCGCGCATTTACGTCTCACATGTCCCAAGCATACCAAGTGTCATTCACACTTAGTTTTTCCCACTCACTCCGAGTATGATGCTTTTCAAATTGGTGGTTGTGTATTCAATGCGCATTAAAGTCATTCCTCTCTCCAAACGGCTATATAACGAGCATTCCCCTTTGCATTTTCACATTGCTTCCATGTTATCTTTTGCTCGAACCCTCACCATTTGAAAACCTGTGCGATACCCCCTCCATTTGCAAATTCCTTCCAGAAGTCTAGGTTGCAGCTCCGAGACTATCACTATGAAGATCAAGTTCCAGGGATAGGAGCAAATTTCTCCGCTTGAATCTGCCGTTAGCAATATAGGGGACAACGAAGCTCGTCATCTCGACTTCGGTGATTTTTGGGCAAGAATGACAGATGCAAACCCTACACCAATGGCACAGATGATTAATGATAGTGGTTTAGCTTTTGCCGGAGGATTCCCAATCTCATTACAGTGTGCTGATACAGTGCTTTCGTGTGGAGCTCACTTCGACCCCGCTTTGAGTGAATTGACAAATGTACATGGGGAACTCATTGCCAAACTGGACGCTGCCGCCATTGGTGCTGCTCTAAGGATTCCGGAGATGGACAATGCTATAGTCGTCTCCCGGGATCAAGCACAGGCTATGTTCGACCAAGACAGTGACAAATACAAGGCGCGAGTGGCGAAGTCTTGGTTGAAGAACCCTAAGAAAGGTGCTTCTCGCCTAACCAAAACCCTCTTTCGAGTAGATTTCAATGAAGAACTATCAGACTTCATAATCCTGCTGGCTCGGGTTATGGGTTTGCCCTCCACCAATGAGTTTCATTTCTGGATGTGCCCGCTCATCAGCATGGTGTGCGAGGGAACACAAAATATCAACTGGGCAGAGATCATCAGTATGAATTTGGCGGAGCAGCTATCCAACGTCCATCAAACAAAGAAGTTCTATATGACTTCATACCTAATGTACACCCTAGCAGCATCCAGGCAGTGGTTTGGTTTCTCCTATATAGATGTACACAAAGATGATCCAGTGTATGCCTATTGCCCGCAGTTCACCTTGGAGACCAGCAACCACAATTTCATAAGGGTCAATGATGCTTTCACCATGTACATGGTCAGATTGCTCGAAGGTGATACTGCAAGAAGGTTTTCAGATGAAGCCATGAACCTGATATCGCAGTATGGAGCCTATTTCATTCAATTCAGGAAATTTTCCTATATCAGGCTTGCTGGCTATGAAAGCACTCCTCTACGGCTTCCCATGTTCTGTAATGATAAAATGGCTTTGATTGAAATATGTAGGCAACTAGACAAGCTGCACAGAACTTGCAGAGACAAGAAGATTTCTGGCTTGCACTTTCCCATCTCTCTGGGAAACTACACATGCAAAACAACTCTGGATGCTTAGAACATAGAAAGAGCCCTGGTCCCTATCACTGTTCATTTCTTCAAGCCAAGAACCTGTTTTGACTTGAAGAAGTTCATTGAACAGAACATCAAGATAGTCTATCATCATAGGGCAGATACAGAAGACTACTGGGCTGACTGTGCAGATGATTTTGAAGCCAGAAGAAGGCATTGTGGCAGGTTCTCCCTGCAATTGATCCAAGAACTTAGTCTGTACCAAGTTCCTGAAGGTCTCCAGGATGACAATTCTGATCTATACTCTTATGAGTATGAAAATGTGATTAAGCACACCCCTCTGGAGGACCTGGATTGGAACAAGAAAGAGAGAGATGATCTGGCTGAGATTCTTGCTCCAGTTTTAATCAGGACCAGGGTCTGGTTCAGTAAGAAGATCTGAGAATTCAAGAGGCACTCAGGAGAATCTAGCTCCAAGGATGATTCGACACCCATAAGAGAGGCATCAGTTCCAGAGTCTGGAACACCAGTGAAAACCCCTCCTGCCTCAATAGCTCAGGGACCTGTAGAATCTACTCCTTCTCCATCTACCCAGGTATACAGGAAGAAACTCAAAGAGGTAAAGAAGGAACCTGCAGAGAATGATCCTCCAAGAAAACAGGCAGAGTTTCCTATAGGGCCAGAGAACATCATTGTTCTCAGTGAAAGTGAAGAAAGTGAGATTCCTACTCCTGCAAATGTTCCTGAAGACTCAGCAGATAAGGACAAAGAGGTCCAGAGCACTGAACTTCCAGGTGCTATTGATTCTTCTACTGCCATTGCCTCCAGTGCTCTACTCACGTCTCAGCTTGAGTCAACAGCTGCGCAAACCCTGAGTGTCATGAGCTCCCTCTCTCTTGGTCCCCTTGCCCCTCCTGCAGATTCCTCTTCCTCTTTTGCTTGGGTGCAACCTCTGGTTGACAAAAGGAAGAGGAAATCCTCCTCTCAAAGCTTGGGACCAAATTTTGATGTTGTAGCAGCCTTGTTGGGCACCACTCCTTCTCGTGCCAAGAAAGCCAGAACCACCTCCAGAATTGTGTCTGATGCCCAAGGTCAGCAATTCTTGGAGATTGCTAAGCCTACAGTAGACAAATCAGAATCAGACTTGCTGACATCTAACTTAGAGCTTTCAAGGATCCCTATGGGAGAGTCTACTCCTGAAGGTGAAATTCACAACCTTCAGGAAACAGTCACAAGAGTCATTGGAAGGGTAGAGAAAGGGCAGCAGACTATTGAACAGCTGGAAGAACAAGCCCAAGTTCTCACAAGTTTTATCAAGTCACTCTTGTCTAAGGACAAAGTTTTGGACCCTACCCCCTTGACTGCTCTACCGCCTCCCGTAATTCTAAGCCAAGATGAAGTGCAAAGTATTAAAGATATGCAGAAGTATTCTGTCTATGGTAGAGCTATTGAAGCCATGGTGGATGACATGCTTGTTGCTGGGCTAAACTTCATCGATGAAGCTTTTAAACTACATGGAAAGGTAGACAATTTGCAACAGAATCTATCCTCTACTATTGGGGTTATGGATAAAGAACTTAAACTCTGGAGTAGTTGCATTGTAGACCTTCGTCTCATGGGACAGACAGACGAGAACGTCTTATTGGCGAATAAGATTTTCGATGATGCCAAAGACAATCTATCAAAATCTTGGGTCTACAGCGTAGAATGGAAAATCAGAGTCCTGGAGGAAGCTGTGGGAGAAATGAAGAACAACTGGCAGAAAGGAGAAGCTTTCAAGACACTGACAGCTGCTGCTTTCAAAGATATACATTGTCATCTTCAAGATGAAAACTCTGGTGTTTCCTTGTCCTTGCAAGAAATCAAAGCTCAGTTCAGAGCTTTCGTCAAAGATCATCTATTCAAGGAAAGCTCCATCTCTAAGGAAAAGATGAAGGAAATTTTTTCTCTTCAGTCTGCCATTGAAGAAGCAAACAAAGATTATCATACTCACATCGAGTTTGATAAAGAGATGGAGAAATGTCTGGGATTTTGGACTCAGTCTGCAGCCAACACGTCAGTCCCTCGTGGCAGAGATATAGCTGAGTCATTGAAGAAATTCAGGCAGCGGATTCTGAAGACAGTGGGCCCCTCCCAGTAGTTGGCCACCTGTCTCCTTCTCCTTTCTTTTATCTTCTTCCCTTTCTTTTCGTATTCCTTGTAATTAGTTAAGGTATCACAATGGGCGATCTTTAACTATTCTTTAATTAAAAGAAATGGTTACGAAGAGTAACTGTTTTGTAAGCTATATAATGGCCTTTCCACGCCATTTTGAGAAAGGAGGAAGAACTTGGAATATTTGCTGAAAGTGTAAATAGATCTTAAAGAAATCAATACAAAAGGGCTTTTCATTCTTTGTCTATCTAATTCTTGTTATCTCTGTGTTTTCCTTTAATATCGTGAAGATCATTTTGTTCCTAACTCGTTAGTCTCTCTGATTGCATACTGTTTAGTTTTGCAAATACAGTGATCTTGTACAACTAAGAAGGAACTTTGTGTCCTTGATTAATAAATCTAAAGAAGGTTATTTATGGAACTTTGTGTCTTTAAATTTAATCTCATTCAGCCAACGCAAATGATCTTGTCTTAAATTCTTTGAAGCTTCGCATACAGGAGGAATTATTCTGCTATCTATAATTCTGAATGTGGCTATTCTGCTCATCTTCTTATTCCCTTTCCTCAGTCCTTGTGTGATTGATGATCCTTGTGGAAAACACTTTCGTAAAATCCAAGTTTGACCATAAAATAATGTTCTGTACATTTGTAAATAAGTTCGTTTCTGAATAAGGGAACCTCTCCCATTAAAGAGGAGGGACTTCTTGTCCCCTGACTGTTGCTCTTCTAAAAAGTCCTATCTGACGACCAACACCTACCTTGGGCCCAAGAAATATTAGACTTCCTTTCGAAGGTGGTCAGTTCCATTTATAAAATTGATGCAAATGATAATAAAGAAGCTATTACAAACTCACAATTTAGGTATCTCGTTACTAAAATCAATAGAGACTAAACTACTAATAATAGAATGTCATGTTGTTTGTTTGGTCACTGGTTATATGATATGTTCAGATCAGTTACATGGATAGACCAGGCTGGACATGAGATTTTTTTGAGGTGAATAGGTGAAAGGTTGGTTTTGATATAAGTCACAGTGACCGATGCCGTCACTAGATAACCGATCGCGATTATAAAACCAGTACCGGTAGGGAATAACCGATATCGGTAGGGGCAGTGATTTAGGGATTTTTAAATGGAGGTTGGTGTAAGGTGGTTATGAGGTTTAGAAGGTTGGTAGATGGTTGAGGGGAGTAGTATATGGTGACAGACAAGACTCATAGAGTGAGAGAGTTGTCTTTGGGGCAATATAGAGATGGATGACCGAAGGTTAGCTGCAGGTTGTTTCCGAGTAGTAGATCTAGGAGGAGCTTATAATCCCTATGAATTAAAAGTTCACAAAGTAGTGCCTAGAAGCATACAAGGTGATAAAAGAGACTACTTACTATTTTCTGATGTGGATGCAGGTCCAAAGAATGCAGTGGCAAAGGCAAGGCTCAGTTGGGATGATCCAGCAATCGAAAGTGATCTGATGAAGCTATCCTATGACTCTCCCAATGTTTGGATGAGTGTGACAATGCTCTAGTTGCTCAGTTACAGTCTTAGGATCGATACTCCTCTTTACAAACTCTTCTCTCTCCTTCACTTGTCTCTCTCTTACAAATGAATTCTGGATCTCCTCATTTTGGTTGGGGGAGGGGGTCATTTATAGGGAACTGATGGTAGTTACGTAACCGATGTTGGTCGAGTAGGGACCAATGTCGGTTAGGTCAAAGTGGCTATTTTTAGTAAAATAGCCAAATTTCCCTCCTTTTCTCTCGAGGGATCAGTTGTGGGCTTGGTCAAGTCATTATTAGGTTCGTTTTGATGGGGTGGGTGAGGGGGTGATGAGTCATGGGTGTGGGTCTGGACCAAGTCATAGGTCTTAATTAGGTTAGTTTAGGGTTAGGGCTATGTCATAGTGAGGTGGCAAGGTGAGGTGGCAGGGTTTGGAGATTTGGATTTATTAATTATAAGGTAATTAATAATATTAAGTGTGTAAGGTTTAGGTGGTGAGGTAGGGTTAGGTTGCGGGATGGGATACGGGGTACAGGGTGTCGTAAGACCCAAATTTGGTGTCTACACTTTGACAGGGAGTGAAACTTTAGGGTGCATCTTTCTCCACTTCTACTTGATGGGTTTGGTGTTCAGGTGCACAATGAGTTTCTCCACGACCAAGTTTGGGTCCAAACTAGGCATACCGACATATGACTATACAAATATATCTACATATTCTCTTAACAACTACATAAAAAACCTATGCTCCTGAGCTAAGAGTGAAGCTCCCAACTTTATCATTCTAGGTTCCTCTTGTGATTCAATGTTGACAACGATGGTTTCTTCCACAAGCATCTTAGAGGTATCTTCCATCCGCATAGGATCAAGAGGAAGAGTAACATCAACCTATTTAGGTAGCTCATCATCATCCTTAAATAGATAGAGCATTTTTTCCATAGGTTCTTCATTTTGTTTGTCTATAAGTGCTTCAAAAAGTTTCTCTCTATGATACTTGTGTTTATTCCTTGCACAAGGTTTCTCTGAAGTATTCTTACTCTTAGGTATGACATTCTTATTCAAGAATCTAGACATCTTTGGTTCTTCTCTAAAGTATGCAAAGGTCACTAATTGAATTGCGAAGCCTTTCTTGTGATCCCCAGCCAGAATAGAATTCCAGAGACCCATGAATTCTATAAATGCCTCATCATTATCAAATAAATCGATTGGAACATGAAACTGTTAATCCCAATCTACAAGTTTAGGATATACAAGGGTTACTTGGTAATTGGTTTTAGGATTGGGTCTTGATAAGGTAAGGACAATTGAATTAGGGAAGGTAGGTTAGTGAATGCAAGATCCTCATATAGGCTATATTGGGAATCTATGTCATTATCAGAATGAGATGAATCATCCTCACGTTTGGAAGAGGTGGCATCAATCTCAAAGGTTGGATGTCATGTGGTCTTATTCCAAGACCATGCTTGTTTGATTTGAATTGAGGTATAAAATGGGTTCTAATCAGCCTTGTGCATTGATACCACATCCAATCCCATTATAACCCCTGATAAACATCATGCGGTGGCCTTTGACATATTGGGGTTCCTGATGGAATGAATTCATGGTACCTTCCAGTAATTTGTTAGTAGGATCCCTCTAACATCTTTTCCTCGGATAAGAAACCACTTGGAATGAACTTCTCCAATGGTTTAGGGAATTTTTCCCAAGTTATTTTGAACTAAAAATAGGGTTTTTTATGTGTCATGGGTGACACTGATAGATATGATATTAATAAATCTTTTTAAAGGGTGAACAGCTCGCCTGGGCCATATTTTACTGATGTTCCCTCCCATCAGGCGAAAGGGTTAAACAACTAAGGAAAGTCTTGATTACAAGGAGTGAGTGAATCTGGATCCACACGTTCCTTTATAGACTCTATTTACAAAGGAATAACAATATATGCAGAAGGGCATTCATACGCTGCACGATAAAAATTGTTCAAGGCTTTGAAATGTGTAAATGGTTATGGATCACCCTGAATGGTGATTATTTTTCCTTTATGGCACATCTTGATAAACTGATGGAAATTTGAAGGAATGGCCTATATGGCATGGATCTATGGGCATCCTAAGAGTATTTTGTATGGTAGATCCAAGTCAAGGACATGGAATGTTGTATCATGACAAGTCAGCCCTACTTTTATTAGAATCACTATAGTGCATGCTAAATCTCGCTCCTCATTATCATTGGTGGTGATTGTAATAGTTTTGGCACCTAGATCCATTTCTGTGGCCTAGTTATTTAACCAACTTCAAAGTAAAAATATTTAGACCAGATCCACCATCCACAAGTACTCTCTTGGTCTTGTAATGGGTAAAAACTAATTTTAGATATAAGGGTAAGTTTTTCTCTGGGTCATTACACGGGATTGCAGTGTGATCAAAAGTGATATGATTTTTGGAGTCAAGGTGTGCAATCATGGCTTAGAGGTGCACCAAATCTACATCGGTAGAGACCCCCAAGATCTACAGTGTTTATATAATATGTTTTTATGGGCATTATATATTTTAAGGAGATATAAGATGGATATTCTAGCGGGTGTCTTCTCTAAATAGTCTATCAAATTGTACTAACCTTCCTAAGGGATAAGTATGGAATCTAGTATGATTAAACGAGCATGTCTCATCCGTATTGCACAACTCGTTTCTAAGATCCTAATAGTATTGACATGTTCATCAGATGAACATATTCATCCTATGAGGGAATGAAAGAGACTATCATTAGTGGTATAAATATAAGTAGTAGTCTGATAGTCATTGGAATTTTGTCTGTGATATGGCTTTCTTTTATTTTTATCTGTATGGTTAAGTGTTGGTGTAATTTCTAGGTTTGCACATTTTTCCTTAATTTCCATGTTCCATTTTTACTCCAAAATGTTTTATTTGCTCAAGTGGGTGATCTGTAAGTCATTTTACCCAATTGAATGCCTTTGAATTGCTCACATTGTCATGATTTTTCCCTAAATTGTAGTAAATTTCCAAGTTCCCCACTTTTGTGCCCTAATTTCTTCATTTTTTTAGGCTGAGCCATTTCCCCTTTGTCAAATTCATGTAAAAAATTAAAAGTGGATCAAACCCTAGTTGTTTGTTGTTAAAATCTCATTCCCCAGGCCTAAATCACTTATCAAATCACGTTTCATTGGATTCAAAACCAAAAAATCTGCTTTCCTTGAAAAAATTTGATTTCAAGGGCATCCCATGTATTTTTTACGTTTTTGATGGGTATACAGGTGTCACCCACCCATCAAAATTATCTTTGCAACATATTGCTAATGTGGCAGGTTCCTATTGGCTGCGGACGGTCGAAAAAATGATATATAACTTGTCACTTTTTGAAATTTTGGCGAAGGGAAAATTTTTGTCCTCTTCCCCGCAGTGCTATAGTGTTGTGCCTACGTGGCACAATTTGATTGGTGGATGGATTGGCGGGTGGTGGGCCGCACTTAGGAAATTTTATTCCATTTTGGAAAATTTCTTAAAATCAAATGTTGACCCTAGGGCCCGCCTCCAATGAAAAATGGACACGTGTCCAGGAGGTCAAAAGAAAGAGGCGAAGAGTTGGAAATATTTGAGGTTTTTTGCTTCGAAATGCCTAAGGAAAAATTTGGCCAGAGATCCCACGACCAATTAGAGGAAGCCATGTGTCTAAGAGGCAATATGGAAGAAGAGGCCGAAGGAAAATTTTATGAAATTTTGCCTTGTGTTTACAAGGTAAAAATTGAAAAATGGGCCCACCTCCAATGAAAAATGGACATGTGTCCAGGAGGGTCAAGTGGAGCGGCAGGAGGGACTTCAAAAAAATTGTTGTTTTTAGGCTTAATGTTAAAAGTGAAACTTTTTCCCGAAGGTCCATGTCGAAAATTTGGTGGATATTTTGGAGCGCGAAAGAAATATTGGAAAATTTACAAATTTGGCGAGAAAAATCTCAAAGGGGAAAATTGATCCGTGGAAAATATTAGAGGTGTTCCCCCATAGCCAATTAGGGGGAGACATGTGGCATTGTTCAAAGGGCAAAAGGGGAGAGTGCAATACCGTAAAGGATTTTGCGCTTGTGGAGGTTTGGAGGTGAAATTGGAGGGTTGGCTCCGTAACGAATGGGATACTACCACCACGTGGCAGAAGAAGCAGCAGGTGTTCGGGCCCTCGGAGAAATTTGAGAAAAAATTTTCTTTTCTCAAAAAAAGTAGCAAAATTCATCAAATTGGCCAGTGGTTTTTTGTGAGGCCACATGAGGACATGTGGTATGTCTAGGGGGCAAGCGGGGAAAATTTTCAAAAATTTCTTGAAGTTCAAAAGGTTACAAATGCAAATTTTTAAAGGGAAGGGGCACGCGCCAATGGTTTTTGGACACGTGTGCACCTTATCCAAAGGAAAAAAGGGGAAATTCATGAATCTCATCCTCCACATGGAGGGCTGGCATTAAAGGTTGACTAAAATCAACGGTCATTGTGTAATTTCATTTTTGGGCACCATGGGAACTCCAAGAAACTTGGAAATTGTATTTCTTCATCAAAATTCATCAAACCTTATATGATTTTGAGTCCCCTCGGCCTTTAGAGTGCAATGGCAATCATTCATTTGAGCTATTTGTGCCCTATAGTGATTTTTTTTGATGAAATATTTTTCTCTCAGCCCGTGAAAAAACACGTGAAAGGTAAAAAAAAAAGTTGCAGAGTTAAAAATGATGAGGAAAAAGGTGGAAAATGATTGTAAATGCATGCTGGCATGGTGGAATGAAAAAAAACATGACCCTAGGATGGATAAGGATCCAAATCCATGCAATATTTTAAAATATTTGTGCATCTCTGGCATTTTCTGAGCTTGTTTTACAGTTTTATATCATTTTTTCATGAAATGGATAGAGTTTTGTAACAAATTTGATCCCTTGAGCATATTATTTGCTTGGGATTTAAGGATCCAAGCTTGGCATAGGGTATATTATGTAGTTTGGAGGCATTTTGTAAAGTCTGTTGAAAATTTTGGAGAAAAGAGAGAAGAATTTTCAGAATGAAAACTGGAAGAAGTCCATTTTCTTTTGGATAAACTACCTGAGAGCCATTTTTTATTCTTGTTTGCATCAAATGTTCATCATGTTGAGTTGGTTTCAGCTGTAAAGCCATCAAAAAGCTTTGATTTGTCTAAATAACATTCCCTTGCTGATATATTTGATCAAATTCTTGGATTAACTGGTTTTATCTCTTGGCAAAGCTTGCATACACTTGTATTTCAGTATGTTTTCAATTTGTGTTTCATGCTCATGTTGCAATCTTGTATGTGGTATATTCCTTGATCATACATGGTCTCATTTCTTGTTGAGGGTTTAATGGAATCTGCAGTCTTTCATTCAGAAGAACATTCATTTGATAGAAGATAAATAGATTTAAAATCATTTTACTGTCCTTGAATATTGAGATTATTTGTAAACCTTTGGGTGCACCTTAGGTCATGATCAAATAGGGATTCTTGGATACTTTGTTGGTATTTTTCTTGAAGATTTTGTGACAGGTTATCAAATGTTGTGTGGAATAGTATAGCTATGGGCCTCCATTTGGTGCACATATCCTGGTTGAAGGAGTATCTTAAACCCATTGAAACATCTCTTCTGTTTAGGTGTTACAAATCTCTTGCAAAGGTTCTCAAAGAAGTTGGTAATTCCTAGCTAATCTTGTCTAAACATCTCCCAAAAAAATTTCATTCAAACTAACCCATACTACCCCTGCATTGCATTGTGTGTCAACAAAGGAATATAATCCATTCACAAAAATACACAAAGCATATCAGGATTTCATCATGTCTCTAGTAGGCTTAGCCTTGTCTTGAAAGTATTTCCATCATTTAGTAGTGACAACTCTTATGAGTTTGGATAATGGATAATTTATCATTTTTCCCCAAGGCCATATCCATACAATGTGCAAATCATAAGGATATATCCACCTCCTTCATCAAAAAAAGGCTGTAACATAGGTTCTCTTACCTTGGTTGAAAGGCACAACCTATAATAGTGAGGAGTAGATCAAAATACTTCTGAGGTGCTACCCACTCCTTCAAATATTGAGTGCTTACAAGTCAGATATATGTGCTCCCCGGCTACAAATGACACACAAATCATCTATCTACCCTTGAGTGTCTTGTGAGATCCATGATGTTGCTTGAGTTGTGAAGGAGATTAAGTTTGGGTACCAACACCGTAGTGGAGCCGTTTCTGGGGAACTTCTTAGAATATCTTGGTGGTTTTGAAGTGTTTAAAGGGTTTGAGCATTTGTGTGATCAAGTATTTGAGCTGTTATATTCTTGAGATATCATTTTATACTATAGATCTACATGTTTTGGGTAAAAGTTTCAAAGCTCAACGTACTCTTCTCATTTACCAGCAGTTTATATACTTTAGATGCATTGTTTTTGGTTTAATTAAGAAGAAGAAGATTTTATTCATATACCCTTACAATGTTTTCAATCGTAGCATAAATTTGACAAAATATTTTTGTGCTTTCTTGCACAACTAAGGTGGAAATCCTTAGTGGTGACTCCATGCTATTGGGATCTTGAAGTACCAGTTGTCTTATACATCTCTGTCATTTGTAACTTGATATTTAAATCTATCAAGCTGGAGGGAAGGAGATCCCTCTTCCTCAAGGAATCTTCTAAAAACTTTCTCACCTAATTAAGAAGCTCAGAACTAGAAGGAAGAAGAGTGTGGAAAGTGGTTGGTGATTTGGTTGAAAGAAAAGATATCCCCATAGTTGAATTTGGAGGAGAGCGGCTCATTGTTGAAGATTATAATTCTTCTTCAAGTAGATCTGATTCAGAAAATCTTCTTGTTGATTTGAATTCTCCATCAGGTGAGGGACCTTCTTGTGTATTTGAAAAACTTTCTCCTAGATTTGATCCTGTGGTTTCTAAGTTTGCTAAAGTTTATCAAGAGAAAGAGCCTTTGGGGGCTTGTCAATTTAGAGATCATTCATCTATTCCAATCAGACCCATTACTACTCCTCACCAGATTGTTTCACCTCCAAGATCACCCCCACCAACCAATATGGCTTAGCCTAGACCTCCATTTGTTGTTAACAACTTTGGTCCTATAAATTTTGGAGGAATGGATGGTTATCCAAATGCTGTCCCACAAGATGTGAGAAATAGGTTACCAAAGTTTCAAGGTAACAATTCCATAACCGGAGATTAGCATCTCAAACTCTTTGTTAATATGATGGAAGACTTTTAGATAGAGTTTGAGGATGTGTATATTAAGTTGTTTATTCATACACTTGAGGAAGATGCAAGGGATTGGTACAAATCTCTGCCTGATAACTCCATTGACTCATGGGAAGAGATGAGTAATGCATTAAGATTACAATATGGAGACAAAACAGATCCAAGGTTTCTCTTATCCAAGTTTGAGAATATCAAGAAGAACCTGAATGAAATAGTCCATGACTTCAATACAAGATTTAACAAAACATTGAGAAGGCTTCTTGTCATTTTGAGGCCTTGTGATGAATCTTTTTTAATCAAATATGTAGATGTATTTGATAAAAAGGCAGCCTATTACTTGAGAGACAAAAATCCAACAAACTTGAGGCAAGCTTTCACCATGGCACTTCAAATTGAAAATAATATTAAAGCTATTGGTAAACCACTTAAGAGGGATGGTAAGAAGCTAATAAACCTTGAAAAGCCTCAAGCTAGCAAGGGTGCTGATTTAGAAGATGTTGTCAAGACTTTGGTAGGGGCTGTCAAAGAAATTTCTTACAAATTAGCCTAGGCTGAGAAAGGAATTGGGAAAAGTTCATAAGGACAGCAAAGAACTCAAAACCATGATAGATTTGACAATCATCCTAGGGGTGATCAAAGATAAGATGATAGAGGTAAAGGGATAGTTGGTGGGGGAAATAGAAAACCACAATCATGTGAAAGTAGAGTGGTGCCTGACCCTATAACTATAAGAGTTGTTGTTGTTGAAGAAATTGTTGATATTGATTGGTGTGATAGATGTTTTCTTCCTCACCCTCCATGTGAAATGGACCAGAAAGTTGTTGAAGATGAAATGAATGATGATATTTGCATGATGGGCACCTCTTCAAGCTCACAACAAGAAGCAACATCAACATATGTGATAAGTGCAAGGACTGCTACAATCTTTTGGGATTGCATAAAGAGGGTACCAATTATTTCCTCCTTTCAAACTCATGAGGTAGATGTTTTTCAATCTTTTGAAATTCCTAATAATGACTTTGAATATCTAAGGGCCTTGATGGTCAAAAAGTATGATGGTGGTATTCCCTTGGAGGAAGATAGACAATTGTTAATGAATGCTATGGTTGGTCAAGAGAAAGAGTATAATACTAGAAGTAAAGTTGTTAGAGGAGCTGGTCCTCAAGCCAAGCCAAAGACACCCTTGCTCACAAGCATTCCAAAAAAAAATCCTAGAAAAGAAACACTTGCCAAGAACCCTGCTGTCCCATGCAAAAATATCCGTCCTCCTCATGCCCCAGGCTGCTAAGAGTACTTCTCCATCTGATGCAACTTCTTGTTTCCCTTCCAATGCTGTCCTACCAAAAAGTGTTCTATATGATATTTCCCAAGTATTGAGTCAAATCAAAGTGAGTGTTCCCATCATTGACTTTCTTAGAATACCCGACCACAAGAAGAGAGCATTTGAATACTTGGGATTGAAGGAAGAAAAGAGTATACCAAGTAGAAATGTATATGTTGTTAAGACTCCTCTTCAAATCACTACTGGCCTTGAAACACCACCAGTAGTGGAGGATCTTGGAGAGGCTCTTGAGGTATATTTTGGGACATCCTTGGTTGATTCCCAATTGAATGTTGATCCATTTTTCACAACTTTTCTCATAAAAGATAGGTTGCTTCACAATTGCATGTTTGATTCCGGTGCATCATGTAATGTCATGCCTTAAGAAGTCATGAATGAGTTGGATATCAAGGTGACAAATTCCTATGGGAAATGTATAGAAATGGATTCAAGGGAGGTACCAGTGGTTGGTTGTGTGAATGGTTTAGTATTGTAACTTGCAGCCTATCTGGGTAAGAACTTAAAACTTGATGTTGTAATAGTTGACTTCCCTTCCAAATGGGGTATGCTTTTATCAAGAAAATGGGCTACAAATGTTAGTGGTAGTGTTCAAATGGACATGGAATTTACCACCATTCCCATTGAAGGAAGCCTTGTCAAACTCTATGGTGAAAAGAAGATGTTGCACTTGATTGAATATCCCAACAATGCTTCTTATGAAGTGTTGTTTGTTGATGTAGATGTTGACAACTTCATTGGTTTTTGCTGATGGAAAATATAAGAAGATAGATAAATAAGAATGAATTGATGTGATAGGTTCTCCTTGGACCTTGCTATTTGATGGAGCTTACTCCAAAGTTGGAAATGGTGTTGGTATAGTTTTTCTTTCCCCTAGTTTGGAAGAGTTTCCTTTTTCCTTCAAGCTTAATTTTGAATGCACTAATAATATTTCTCAGTATGAGGCATTGTTGTTGGGGTTAAGGATTGCATGGAAGTATGGAGTGAAGGATATTGTTGCTAAAGGAGATTCAGAGGTGGTATTCAAGCAAGTAAGGAAGTTATATGCCACAAAAAATCAGCGTATGAAACAATATAAGCATGATGTTTGGGACTTGATTGAAATGTTTGATTCTTTTAACATTGTTTACCATTATAGAAGTATTTTTTATGATGCTGATAAGTTTTCTGTACTTGGCTCTAGATTTGACAATTGTACCATTTCACCCTTTTGTGAATATAACATTAAAGTGCTAACAAGGCCAGTTGTCCCAGATAATGTGAAACATTGGAAGATTTTTGATGATGATGCACAAGTGTTGAGGTTATTACAATGCCAAGGTGAGTTTACTAGTCAAAAAATTGATTGGGAACCAATGGTATGCATGAATGAAGGGAGATAAACTTTGTTTGACAAGGATATTATACAATTAAAGACAAACACCATTCCTAGAGGTCTTGTTGCAATTGATTCAAATTTTAGCAATGCTGATTGCATCATTAATAGGAACATGTTTGCTTCAAGGGATGTGGAAAAACACAACTTGGGAACCAAGGATAATCCAAGGAAGATTTGGCTGGGCAGTAATCTCAGCAAAGAGGAAAAACAATCCTATGGCTAACTCTTAAAGAAATATCAAGACTGCCTTTCTTGGTCTTATTCAGAGCTAAAAACATATAGAGAAGACTTATTCCAACATGAGATTCCTCTTGAGGACAAGAATAAGCCATTCAGATAGAGATAAAGGCCCATCAATCCAATTATTTCTATGAAGATGTAAGAAGAGTTGAATAAATTCAGAGATGGTGGTATCATTTAGCCTACTAGGTATTCATCTTGGGTTGCAAACCTTGTGTCAGTTATAAAGAAGAATGGAGACATTAGACTTTGTGTGGATTTTAGGAATATAAAAAAAGAATCCATGAAGGACAATTACCCCTTTCCAAACATGGAGAATATGTTGTAGCTTGCAACAGGGTCAGAGATGCTTTCTACTTCAGATGGTTTCTCCAGATACAATCAAGTAGTTGTCAAAGAATTAGAAAGACTTAAGATAGCCTTCACTACTCCTTGGGGGAATTATGTTTTTGTAAGGATGCCCTTTGGATTGATGAATTCTGGTGCCACTTTTCAAAGGGAAATGGATGTTGCCTTTGCTAGTTATATCAATGAGTTTATTGCAGTTTACCAAGATGATGTGACTATTTTTTCAAGGCAGCAAGGAGACCATTTGCAACACCTAGAGAAGATGTTGATCAAATGTAGAGAGTATGGCATTTATCTTAATCCAAAGAAGTTTCATTTTGGCATGCAAAAGGCCAAGTTTCTGGGACATATTGTGTCCAAAGAAGGTGTTATGATAGACCCTGAGAGAGTGGAAGCAATCAGCAAAGTACCTATCCCAAGAACCAAGAAAGGTATCCAATCTTTCTTTGGCCAAATCAATTTCATTAGAAGGTTTGTTTCCAATTTTGTTGAGCTAACTCTTCCAATCACAAGCATGCTAAAAAAGGATCAAGTTATCAAGTGGGAGGAGGCTTCCATTCAAGATTTTGAAGGAATAAAGGATGCACTTAAGAATGCACCTGTTTTGGCAGCTCCCAACTATATGAGGCCTTTCCAAATATTTTATTTTGCCTCTAAATTTACTATTGCTTTAGTCTTGTTGCAAAATGATGAAAATGGGGCTGAGAGGCCTATTTATTTCTTTAGAAATGATTTAAAATCAGTTTATTTGAAGTACACAATCATGGAAAAACATGCGTTTGCATTGGTGAAAGCAACAAAGATTTTTAGGCCTTATATATTGAGTTCAAAAGTTGTGGCCTATGTTCCCCACACCATGGTTAAAGAAATCTTATCACAGATCAAGATATCAAGTAAGAGATGTAGGTAGGTCAATAAATTACAAGAGTATGATATGGATATCCAAACCACAACGCTGGTAAGAGGTTTGGGTCTTGGCAAGCTCATGGTTGAGAGAAACTTACAAAATGTGGAAGTGAATCAGCTAGAGGAAGAAAGTACAGATCTTATTGAGAGATTGATGAGTTATGAATGGTACAAGGATGTGATCTTCTACCTCAGGCACCTATGCTATCCTAGTCATTTCAATAAAAATCAGAAAAGATCCCTCAAGTTGGCTTCTCAAAAATATATCATAACAAACCTTGGGCTGGCATGGAAGAACCCTGAAGTTGTCCTCTTGAAGTGCATAACTGAAGATGAAGCTCCCAAGTTGATTGCTGATTTCCATGGGGGATTTTGTGGAGGACATTTTTCTAGTAGAGTGACAACACACAAGATTTTAAGAGCTAGTTATTGGTGTCCTACTATTTTTAAAGATGCAACCCAGCTAGTTAGAAAGTGTGATAGTTGCCAACATTTCTCTGGAAGACTGAAAGATTTAGGCTCCCTTCCTTTGCATCCTGTATCAGTTGAAGCCCCTTTCAAACAATGGGGAATGGACTTCATTGGTGAGATTTCAGATCCTTCTAGTGCTGGTCATAAATGGATCCTTGTAGCAACTGACTACTTCACAAAGTGGGTTGAAGCAATTCCATCTAGAAAGGCAACACACCAAGTGGTAATGGATTTCTTGTTGAATCATATCATATGTAGATTTAGAGTTCTAGTTAAGATAGTATCCGATAATGCCATGTTCTTTAGAGCCAAACCCTTAATGGCAATGTGCAATGGGTTTGGAATAAATTTGACTTATTCTTCAAATTACAATCCACAAGGGAATGGGAAAGTTGAGTCAAGTAATAAGAACTTTCTCAAGATCATTTGAAGGACCTTGGAAATGAACAAGAAGAAGTGGGGAGAGCAATTGAAATTTTTAATTTGGGCTGATAAAATAAATCCAAAAAGAGCAAATGGTAAAATCCCTTTTTAATTGGTGTATGAAACTCAGGCGTTGTTACCCTTACATCTAAAATTACATCTTCATTTTAGTTTTCTTATAAGTTAGAAGATCAAGAGCATGGCCCATATGAATCAAGAATCAATCAGATCATTGAGTTAAATGAATAAAGAAGAGCCTCTCATCAAACACATATCAAATTTAGAGAGAAATTGAAGAGGTTCACTCTTTGTTTTTTGTCGTTTGTTGAATGTTTGATAAGAAGGTCACTCCTAGAGCCTTCAATGTGGGAGATTTGGTTTTGCTATGGGATAGTAGGCATGCAAACAAGGGCAAGCATAGAAATTTTGATTCATTATGGATGGGCCCTTATGCCATTGACATCAGAATTGCTGAGCACACCTTTTTTATCAAGGATCTAGATGGGGATTTGCTGGAGCTTCCTGTTAATGGCAGATATTTAAAACATTTCTTGGATTAAAATCCCCAAAGTGAGGTATGCACAAATTGTATATTTGTATGGTCCTTGTTCTTGCTTTGTTTTTTACTGTTTGTTGGTGTGTGGTTTTCCCTTTAGTCGTTGGAAGCCATTCTGGTGGTTTTCTCAGTCTTGTTTTTGGTGGAAATTTTGAATTTTTCGGCTACCCTATGTTTTGAATCCTTGCCCAATGGTGTTTGTCACTTGGTCTACGTTTTGATCTTGTGGCACTCACTGGGAATGCCCATCCGCAAGCAGGAGCCAATGTTGGTCCCATTATTGAATTTTAATAATGTGCCTTAATTTTTCATGACCAAATTTGCTCAAAAATGTTTCATTTGGTCAATTTGGTGATTTGTTGTTCGCATTCCCTAGTTAAATGCTTTAAAAATGCCCATAACGTTATTGTTTTGCCCTATTCTGAAGCAATATTCCCAGTTTGCCCCCATTTGTGCCCTAATTTCTTCAATTTTTCAGGATGTGTCATTTTTCTTTGCCAAATCATGAAAAAAACTTGAATTTTATCAAACCCCAAATTTGTGCAAGTGTTTTCCCAATCCCGAGCTTGAAAACAACGTCAAAACATGATTCAATTGGTTTGAAACCAAGAAATCCGCCTTCCTTGTCAAAAATTTTAATTTCTAGGGCATCCTCTCTATTTTCCACGTTTTGACAGTCAGATGGGCATTCTCGGCCCATCAAATTCATCGTCACACTATTATTGCAACATGACAAGATCCTATTGGCTGGGGGGAGGTCGTGAAATATTTTCTAACTTGTCATTTTTGAAGTTTTGGCTAAGGGGAAAATTTTTGTCCGTGGCTCCGCTTTTGCAAAGGATGCCTACGTGGCACATTCTGATTGTTCGCGGAGTGGAGGGTGGTGGAGGTTCATTAAGAATTTTGGCTTTCATTTTGGCAAAATTCTCAAAGTCATTTCTAGGCCCGAAATCCCACAACGAATGGGAAGAGGACACGTGGACTTGGGGGACATGTGGGTGGTGAAGGGAGTTGGTGATTTTTGACTCAAAATGTCAAGGGAAATTTTTGACCTGAAGGCCCACATCCAATTGTGGGTGGACACATGTCTGGAAATGCAAAAAACTCAAATAAGGGGGCTGAAGGAAAATTTTGTCACATTTTACCACTCCAATCTGGAGCTAACACATGTCTAAAAAGGGTCAGGACATGGCAACAGGTTCCATGATAACTTTGGAGTTTTCAACTCCAAATGGTAACTTGGGGCTTGTATAGGGCAGGGCAGGGTCCCGCTATACGAGCAAAAATCTAGCCCAGATTCCGGGATACGGAAGCATTGTGAGATGTTATGATCCTCATGTGCGGATTTCACTAACGCCTCGAGGTTTTGGTGTAACAGTTTGTTACAAAGTAAAAATTGGACCCGAGGTTTGGAAAGCCAATCAAAAAAGTAACATGTGTCCAAGAAATGCAAAAAATCAGGCATATGGAACTAAGTCGAAATTGGAGGCATGCTTCCGTAGCCAATCTATGGAGGACACCTAGCATTCTTCAATGAAGTAAAATGGAGAGTGTGGGCCTGAGGAGGGTTTTGAAACTTTTCATTTTTAGTAGGAAGAATTGGAGACCTGGACCCGTAGCTAATTGGAGAACGCCACGTGGTGAGGAAGAGAGTGGGTGTTCGGGCCCGTGGGGAAATTTTGCAAAATTTTCCAAAGATCCAAAAAGGTCACAAATGCATTTTTTAAGGATGGGAGCCCGAACCAATGGTATTTTGACATGTATACTGCCTGATCTAAAAGTAAACAGAGGAATATTAAAGAATCTCATCCTCCACATGGAGGGCTGGCATTAAAGGTTGATCCAAAATTGACGGTTTGTGCAAATTTCATTTTTTGGCCGCCATGAGAGCTCCAAGGAGCTTGGAAATCACGTCAAATTTTATATTATTTTGCATCCTCTTGGCCTTTTGAGAACAATGACACCATTTTTAGGAGCCATTTTGGTGATCTATGATGTTTTTGATGTATTTTTTCTCGGGCCCAATGTAAAAAATGTGAAAAGTAAAAATCAAAAGTTATAGAGGTGAAATGATGATGGAAAAGGTGAAAAATGATTGACTAAGCATGATGGTATGCCTAAATTCCAGAAACGTGACCCTAGGATGGATAAGGATCCAAACTCATGCAATATTTTACATTTTTGTGCATCCCTGGCAATATCCGAGATGTGTTAGAGTTTGATGTCATTTTCATGAAATGATGAAGGATTTTGTAATAGAATTGATCCCATGGCATATTATTTTCTTGGGAAGCAAGACTCCAATCTGGATTGAGGTATATATGATATTTTTGAAGCATTTGTAAAAGGGGGGAGAAGAGAGAAAAGACATAGAATCTTCAAGCAAAAAACTAGAAGAAATCCATTTCTCTGGAGAAAAACACCTGAGAGCCATTTTCAATTCCATATTGCATTATATTTCATCACATTGAGTTGCTTTCAGTTTTAAAGCCATCAACAAGCTCTGAAATTGTTCCAATAACATTCCCCTGTTGATTTATTTGATCAATTTTTAGATTATTTAGTGTTATCTCTTGGAAAAATTTGTATATGCTTATGTTTTCAGAATGATTTCAATTTGTATTTAATGCTCATGTTTCAATCTTGTATGTGGGATCTTCCTTGATCATACATGGTCTCATTTCTTGTTGAGGGTTTAATGGCATCTGCAATCTTTCATTCAAAAGAGCATTCATTTGATAGAAGATAAACAGATTTAAAATCATTTTACTGTCCTTGGATATTGAGATTATTTGTAAACCTTTGGGTGCACCTTAGGTCATGATCAAATAGGGATTCTTGGATACTTTTTTGGTATTTTTATTCAAGATTTTGTGGTAGGTTATCAAAGGTTGTGTGGAAGAGTGCAGATCTGGGCCTCCATTTGGTGCACATATCCTAGTTGAAGGAGTATCTTAAACCCATTGAAACATCTCTGTTATTTAGGTGTTGCAAATCCCTTGCAAAGGTTCTTAAGGAAGTTGGTAATTCCTAGCTAATCTTGTCTAAATATCTCCCAAAAAAATTTCATTCAAACTAACCCATACTAGCCCTGCGTTGGATTGTGTGTCAACAAAGGAATATAATCCATTCACAAAAATACACAAAGCATATCAGGATTTCATCATGTCTCTAGTAACCTTAGCCTTGTGTTGAAAGCATTTTCATCATTTAGTAGTGACAACTCTTTTGAGTTTGGATAATGAATAATTGATCATGTTTTCCCAAGGACATATCCATACAATGTGCAAAGCATAAGGATATCTCCACCCCCTTCATCAAACAAAGGCTGCAATACAGGTTCTCTTACCTTAGTTGAATGACACAACCTAGAATAGTGAAGATCATATCAAAATCCTTCTGAGGTGGTACCGACTCCTTCAAATCTTGAGTGCTTACAAGTTAGATAGATGTGCTCCCTAGCTATAAATGACACACAAATCATCTATTTTCCCTTGAGTGTCTTATGAGATCCATGATGCTGTTTGAGTTGTTAATGAGATTAAGTTTGGGTACAAACACACTTCACATAAGAAGACTTCTCCCAAGTCAATATTACGCATGGAAAAGAGTTACTGCTCAACAAGACTTGTGCGCATGACGAAAATTAGGCCTTCATCTCTCTGTCTCAAAAAAATAGTGATATCTTCACCCGGGAGTATGAAAACCTCAAATGTTTTTATCCAAGTGTTGCTCAACACTCCAATTAACTTGATCTTGGTATCAAGTGTGTTAGACAGAAGAAGTGACTAGTTAATCAAAAGATAAAGCCCCTCGTGGGAAAGGAATTATCCAAACTCATTGAGGCAAAAATTATTTTTCCTATCAAATACTCTACTTGGGTCTCAAATCTAGTTCCATTGTGCAAGAAGAATGGAAAAATCAGACTATGTGTTGATTTCAGAGATTTAAACAAGGTGTCTCTAAAGGATCATTATTCATTGCCTTCTATGGAGTAGATTCTACTGACTATGGTCAGCACACAGAGATTCTCAGACAAGATGGATATTCAGGTTTCAATTAGATCATGGTTAAGGAAGAAGATCAATTCAAAACAATGTTTACAACCAAGTGGGGAGCATATACATATCAAAAAATTCCCTTTGGTTTGTCAAACATAGGTACCACATATCAGCGTGCCATAGATATTTCCTTCAAAGGTTACATCAATGAGTTCATCCTAGTTTACCTTGATGACATAACACTCTTCTCAAAGCAGAGTGTGGATCATATAGAGCACCTAGAGAAAGTCTTTGAGAGATGTAGAAAGTATGGGGCATCTCTAAACCCTAAGAAGTGTAATTTTGTGGTGGCATAGGGAAAGATTTTGGGCCATGTAGTTTGAAAGGATGGTATTGCAATTGATTCTGAATGCATTTCAGCCATCATAGCTATTTCCCTACCAGCGTAAAAAAATTCCCTACAGTCCTTCCTTGGCAAGATAAATTTTCTTAGGTGTTTTATCCCTAAATTTGTAGGACTGGTTCGACCCATCACCTTGATGCTCAAAAAGAACATAACCTTCAGATGAATAGAAGAAGGAAAAGAAAGCTTCAAAAAAATCAAGAAAGAAATTGCTTTCGCACCAACACTCATAAATATGGATTATTCAAAGGATTTCAAACTTTATGCTTATGGCACTAATGCAAGTGTTGTTGTTGTCCTAACATAAGAAAATAAACAAGGGCTAGAACAACTAGTGGCCTTCTTCAGCAATACAATGAAGGATTATGAACTAAGGTGCAGTCACATGGAAAATTAGGTCTTTGCCATCATGTGTATGCTCAAGAAATTAAAGATTATGCTCACCACCAATCATATCAAGGTCTTGGTCTCCCACTCTTCCGTCAGAGACGTCGTCATGGGAGCATAAATATGTGAGAAAAGAGCATGATGGGTAACCAAAATCATGGAGTATGATGAGACTATCAAGGCCACAAAATTGGTAAGAGGTAGTGCACTCTGTAGGTAGATTACTAAGGATGCACAGAATGAATCTAAGGCTTAATTTTGTTTGGATGAGGACCTCCCACGTGTAGAACTTGAAAAAAATGCATATTTTGGTGCATGTGATTGGATGAAGGACATGATCACATTCCTTTCTAAGGGTGCATACCCTTCTATTTTAAACAAATAAAAGAGAAGACATATGAGGTTTTAATCTATCCCTTATGTGTTGATTGATGGACTTATCTTCAAGAAGAACCTTGATGGTGAGCTATTAAAATGTATCAACAACGCGTAAACTGAAAAAGTGTTAGCAAAATTTCACGATGGATTCTCTAGTGGACACTTCTCTACCAAAAATAAAGCAATGAAGATCATAATGGAAGGTATCTTTTGGCCTACCTTGTTCGAAAATGCACATAAGTGGGTTAGAAAATTTAAGGAATGTAATTTAGTTGTAGGAAAGAAAATATTAGCAAGACTTCCCCTTCGACCAATCCAGGCAGATCAGCCTTTTGCGTAATGAGGTGTCGACTTCATAGGCATGATCAATCTACCTTCAAGAGTTGGACTTAAGTGGGTGTTGACAGCTATAGATTAATTTAACATATCAACATAAGATTTCGTGCTCAAAGAATCAACCGAGTCAGTTATCCTTGACTTTCTCGAAGGTATACTCACAAGGTTCGGTGTTCCTCAAACCATTATCTCTAATAATGCAAAAGCTTTCCTTGGGACCAAAAGTACTGATTAGGCTCTAAATTTGGGCATTTATCTAAAAACATCTTCCAACTATTACCCCTAAGGAAATGGTTTGGTAGAGTCAACAAACAAGAACCTGATTAGAATTATGAAGTGTATAATGAACATCAGCCAAAGACAGTGGCATACCAAGGTCTTGCACGCGTGCTTTGGGAAGATAGGATCACATTCAAAAAGGCAATAGAAACTTTGCCTTATAATATTGTCTTTAGTAAGGAGGTTTCCCTTTCTTTGACACTAGATTTGAATTCACTAGCACTTACCCAGTAGCTAGAATTTGAAGATGTAGACCAGAGAGAGATCAAAATGGTAAAGTTGGTTGGTCTTGAAGAACTAAGGAAGTCTGCCATGAAAAAGCTAGAATAACATAAAAAAGAAACAAAGAAATGCTTCAACATAAAGGCTAGGCCTCAAGCTTTCAAGATTAGGGACTTCATTTTAAAATGGTATTCTGACATAGCTAAACTAGGGTGCCATTCAAAGTTTGATACACTTTGGAGCGGCCCATACATCATCAATTCTTGTAAGGAGGATAACTGTTTCGATTTACTCATCTTGATGGAGGCACGCTGCAAATCCCAGTAAATGGGATCTATCTTAAAACCTTCCATTAATATTTTTGCATCATTTTGTATATATTAGAGTAGCTTCAAGTCCTCTAAGTGCGTTGAGCACACATTATTTATTTGTACATAGTTCTTTCTTCTTGTATGCTTCTTGTGTGCACTCTTATGTTGCTTCAAGAATGTAGAGCTTTTTTCAACAGTTTCAATATTCAGAATGAGATTCAAGAAATGATCTTTCAAGTGACTACAGGGGTAGCTTCATGATTACATAATAGACTCCATGCCTAATGGATGCTTCAGGATACTGATATCCTTCATCTAATAGGCAGATGGCCCCAAATTTCGCCAAAACTATTATCCAAATAAACCTCCTAATTATTTGAATAACTTGTATACACATTTTG
Source organism: Taxus chinensis (assembly GCA_019776745.2). Taxonomy (NCBI): domain Eukaryota; kingdom Viridiplantae; phylum Streptophyta; class Pinopsida; order Cupressales; family Taxaceae; genus Taxus; species Taxus chinensis. The sequence goes on from CM034151.1 coordinate 79,275,963, forward strand.
GCTATCAGCTCCTAATTTCAAAGGTTATGCATGCTTAGGCTAAATTGGCACATTCCCTTGGTCAGAGTTTACCTATGCACCCCCTTCTTTTTCCTCAAGAGCCCTTATGTGCTTTTTGTTCTCCCCTTCCACGTTCCTTTTCTTCTTTGTTCCAATCCTCCCCTATGCCCACCTCCTATGCATTCTCTTCCTTCCTAAATAGCTTCTTCACCCTATGTGTGTCTCACACTTGCTTCAATTAGCTAACTCCCTAGCCCTCTCATGCACCACACCCATCTTTTTACAATGGTTGCACCTTTGCTATGCATTCTCTTCTCACCAGTTTTCCTCATTTTTCCATGTGCATTGCGTGCGTGTCCCTCTGCGCCTTCCTCTATTTTCTTCTACGCGCCCTTTCCTCGCACATTCCTTTGCACCCCTCTGTGCTAGGTCATCTTTTTACATTCTTGAGTATGCCTCATGTAACTAGTCAAAGAACACCAACTGGGCATTGAATCCTTGTAATAAATTAGTGGATGACACATGGCAAAAATGATAAATATTTACATAGTTGGCCATCATTTCAGCCAATCCACGTGCACCACATGTTTTGCATGCACTGATGAATCTGACATCTTCTAATAGCCATATCTTCTACTACAGAGCTCATATTGGCATGCACCTAGACTTGTCAGAGAGATGCTAACATCAACTACAGTGCTAGATATTCAAATTCAAATTATTAGTGGATCTGATAGGTGAGAAATGGGAAAATGTCTCTCTGAGCATTGATGAGTAGTTCTAATTGCTCCAACCACTCGATTTGATATGATCTGCCCTCCTTCCTTCTTCAACATGCCAAAAAAGCTTGGAGAAGTGTAATTCATAGATCTCTAGGTGGATTTGTAGACATTGAATGCTTCTTATTGGTGCTTGCATTTCAAATTTGATTTTTCCCTCCTCTTCTCCTTCTATAGATTCATCTGTAAATGTAAGAGCTAGGCTCATTTTTTTGTTGGAAACAATGGATCCTTATAAATTTTGCTAAGGAATTCATATTTTTTATAGGTTTAGTTGCAAACCTCTAAATCTGGATCTCACATGTGGATATTGGCCTCCTTCATCATTATATCAGCACTGTGCATTTCTGGAAGTAATAGAAACATTGTTTTATGACTATTCTCTATCCTAATGTGTTTCATTCCTTCTTCTTTCCTTTTATTTTATGTTTCATGATGGTTTTTCCATTTTACATCCTTATAGCTCCTTATTTGGTTGTGTTCTATGAGAATTATCAGGTAAATACGTGTTTAGTTGTGCTACTCATGCCTAGTGTCCTTTCATGCATTTTCTGTCATTTCTGCTCAGAACAGATAGTGTTCATCCCTCTTTTTTTGTGCTATCACCTTCTAGCATAGGTTTCTTTTCATGTTATCCTTCTATCCCTGGTCCCTTGGTATTTTTATCTTAGTTTCCCCTTCTAGCACTAGGAATAGTAGTAGCAATAGAAATAAATAGAGGAACCAACCTTCTCTGGAGATCTGACCTAAGTGCTCAAGGTCCCACAACTTGGGGATGGTTCCATTATGTTGTCAAAAACCTCATATTTTCCAAGATCTGAGATGTGGGTGCACGTTTGAGAAAAAAACATGACCTTAAAATAAAATCTCCTCATGACTAATCTTGCGTGTTATAATACCTTGATGTAAGATAGTTATAACTATAATTTTCTGGTTTAAAATATCAGTATCATGTTGCATTATCTTGGTAAATATTGATTGTGGAAAATATATTTAGTATGTACTACATAATATTACATGCAAAAAATTGCTGAAAAGATAGAATCTATGATGTGTTGCTGATTATTTCATGATTTATTTGTTTACAAGTAATGACAGCCGGAAAATGTGAACTTATGATATGTGAATGTTTCACCTTTTTCTTAGATTATTTCTTTGAAGTGTTGACGAAATAGATAGGGTACCGGGCATAGGAGGAATACCTATTCAAATGTTTGTTGATGGGTTGCTACATGTGTATGACTTCTGGATCCACAACTGATCGTGGGAGCTTCTTTTTGGCTAGGAGGAACTACCTGTAATGAAAACAAGACCACAAGAAGGAATTAAACAATATGGGAAGTGAAATGCCTACCATATGCTAGATCCAGGAAGTATGACACTTCCTAGATGGCTGTCATTCCATTTTTTAAAACAATTTAATACTGTAAACAAATTAAATCCTATTGCTATTTAAAATGATTTAGGTATCTCACTTAAAAACACAATAAGAAATAGATCTAATCTAACAGACTAAGCTAGAATAAAATCCAAAGGTAAAATGATTGGTTTTGTGTCTTTGTAGGTTTGATAGAGGTCTTAGGTAGATCACAGGTAAATGAGGGTGAGATGAAATTAGGTGGGTAGGTTGTTGTTCTATGCTATGTGGGAAAATACAGAGACCGATGTCAGTCAGGGGTGACCGACGACGGTTAGGTGTAACCGGTTCTGGTTACTGTGAGATCTAAAAATGTCACAGAACAAGCTTTTGGTCTCCTTTATGATTTCACAAAGGACTTTGGTGAGTCAAGGTGAAATATTGGGTTACTGGAGTAGGATTTTTTGAGGTTTTAATGGGTATATGGAGGTGAAAATTTTAGAGAAGGTCAATAGGGGGAAAGATAAACAATGGGTGATAAAATGATGATGAAATGAAATAAACCAAGAAAGTATGATGTTATACTTACTTGGATTCCATTCCTGAATGCCTGTGTGTGAGGGATGGAGGTGTGGATGATGGTTTTGAAGGTTTCAAGTAATCACCAACTAAAGAAAAGTTTCTGTATGGGCTGCATGTACACTCCTCTTTGCTTGGATAGATCAGATCATGGCTAAGATGGTTATGCAGGTGAAGATGCTCAATCTCCTTCCTTGGATATGATTTTTTACTAGAATTTTCTCTCTGAAGATGCGTTATCTCTTTGAGATGTGTTCTTTCTCATCAAATTTCTCCCAATGTTTTCCAACCCTGAGAATAAGGTAGTTTAGGGGTTAAAAGGGGTAACTGACGGTGGTCTGGCTTAACCGGCAACGGTTAGGGGAAACCAACATCGGTCAATGTGGGATTTCCTAGGTTTACTAAACTAGGGAGATCCTCTTGATTTCCTTGGATCTCATGTCATTATCCCATGGATTAGACTCAGAGCCTCTTGTGAGCATGTAGGAATGTGGTTAGAGGGAATGTAGGCATTGATTTTTAGGGTTTGGGTAAGTTTTAGTTAGTTATGGCAACTTACTAAGAATAGGTCTTAGTGTTTAGTTGGCTTGGTGAGGTGTCTAAGTGAAGTGTAAATATAGTGAGGATAATGAATTAATTTAATTAGAGTAATTAAATTAATATTAATAGGGTAAAGGGGGGTCATGGATAGGTAAATGTAATAAAGGGTACTTATTGGTCAAGGTACAAAAAGGGAGTGTGAGCTGATTTTAGTGTCTAAATTTTTCCCCTTTTTTTTGTGCAACTTGTATTGGTAAGCAGCGCTAACAAAAATAAGATGTGGTTGCCCCATGTGTGGGTGAAGGTGATCCCCCCTCAAACAAGGAACTGACGAGGAAGTAGGATGAAGCGGTAAGTGGTTTGATAAAAGGTAAATGTGAGGAAAAGGGAAAGTGGGTACAAGAGAAAAGGGTGAAAGGTCTACTCAAGGAATTTAGGTAATGGATCAGGGTCAAAGGTAGCAACAGTTAAATGCACGCACACGTATAAAATGCAACATGCTACCAGGTTGAAGAGCAGGAAGACTCTACATCGTCTAAGGACGATATGTTTATCCAAACAAGGTTGAAGTGAATCTGGTATCAAAGGTATAGGATATGGTCAGGAAACACAATGTAGGTTAGGTGTAGGAACATTTAGGTATGTTCTGGTACACCAAAGGTAGGGTTAGGATAAACAGTCATGGCAATAGGCTAGGTAAGGTCATTAGGTCAATCAACACAGGTAACAATTCCGTTGGTCAAAGGTCACTAGTGATGGTCCAGGTCCAAATATCTAGGTCACGGCATGGATAAGGCCAAGGTAGGGAGAAAAGAATAAGAAGTCCCCAAGGGAGGACAAAAGTAGGCAGGTGAGGAGGTCTGGAAAGGTAAGGTAAATAGGTTGGATAAAAGTTGGATGGGATAAAGGATAAAGGGAAAGGGTGGGGTAAAATGGAAAAGTAAGGGAAATGTGTAGGTGAGGATGACCGATTGTGGTCATGGATAACCGACGTCGGTATAGGAAAACTGATGACGGTGAGGTAGGGCATGAGACCAATGTCAGTTAGGTCGGGTTTGCTATAAAAACAAAAAATCCATGTTTTTATTATTCAATTGTTATTTTTGAAGTGAAGAAATGACAAAAAAGAGAGAGAAGAGATAAAATTGTCCGGAGGAAATGGCATAGTGAGCTGGTAGTTTGATTTGACGAGGGCTGGGTGGGTGAGTAGTGGGTCCATGGGATTAGGGTGAGAGATTTGACTATTCGGAGGTTACAAGTAGGTATTCGGTGATGGTAGAGGCTGGAGAGGGATCTGGCGGACCACCACTATAGTGGCTAGATGTGCCACCGAGATGGCGGTAGTACGACGAGGTAAGCGCCCAATGCTACTTTGTTGATTAAATAGATTAGAATTTTTGGTATTTGTTATTTGTAGGGTGTTGTGGGTTTTTTGTTATTTACGGGTGGGAAAAAGTTAAATTTGGATATGGAGAAAATAATGGGAAAAAAGAGGGGGGGAGTGTAGTAAATTGTATAGATGAGGTGGGTAGGGGTCTAAGGGGAATTTAGGTCATTGTAGGTGGCATAGAAGGGGTAGGGGGAGGTTTATAGAAAAGGAGGGTTTGGGAAGTCATGAAATTTTCTACGATAGTGACTAGCATCGGTCAAGCTTGGCTAGCATTGTTTGGGTAGAACTAGTATCGGTCACCAAACAGGTGACCGATGTTGGTTTAAAGGTGACTGAAGTTGGTTAGAATAAACCGGTACTGGTCAGGATTTTAGACACAAGGGTGAAAAAGTGATGTAGGCTAGGTGGTTGAGATAGGAAGGGTAAAAATAGGGTGGAGGGTAATTATAATTGGTGAATATGGTCATAGTAAATAGGGATTAATGTCGTGCTTAGATTGGATGTAGGGGAGAGCACAATTACATATGCAGGACAGGATTCTGCCGCTACTGGTGAGATTACATGACTTAGTGACCCCTTTGGTGCTACAACACATGGAGGTAGTCCTTGAGTGGTATTTGGTGCTACCGACATGATATTCGGCAACCAAACTTTATGGTCACGCTCATCGATAGATGGGAATTTGTGACTAACACGTTCCACCTTCTGACAGGTGAGATGACTATCACCCTAGAGGACATGTTTTAGATTTTTTGGTTACCCATATTGGGTTCCTAGGTTTACTCTATCTCCTCTGAGGCCTCAGAGGAGCTGATCGGGACAGTTTTTGGTGAGGGGGTAGTGGATATGAAATTCCATAGCACTAGTTTGAGCTATGACGAGATATACCTAACCCATTCGGATGAGACGGGGCTAGTGGTTCTATTAATGGAGGCAGTGTGCTGCTATGCACTGCCAGATGTAGAATGTGGACACTTTCCCCGATCACTGATGGGGGTGCTCCATGATATTATGATGCATGAGACATGATTTTCCTGGGCACCAACATTCTTCGTGTAACTATACAGAGAGCTGTGGGCATATGGGTGGCTACGTAAGTTTAGCCTATGATGTACCTTTATACTACACTGCTAGGCCTATGAGCACATAGTCTATGTTTCACCTATAGGTATGCCCTGAGTAGATGCATTTCCCACGAGATGTGTGTGGGTGGGATACAGGAGATGGGTGTTGGTTGTACAAGAGTGGAGATTAGATAGGCTAACATATGATGTGGCCCATTTTTGGTAGTTGTTGGAGGGGTTTTCTGGAGTGGACATTATCTGGAGGCCATATGTGTGATTTCCCTCATATAGGCACATGCATGAAGAGCTAATGGAGCTCTAGCTAGAGAGGTGGATACAGGATCACCATGTTGGGGAGGAGGAGATGATCCCGGTTCAAAGAGTCAGGTGGCAGTTCGGGCTTGTACAGGATATTCCTCCGTCCTTCCCATAGTATTGGAGAGATTATGTCGAGAGGCCTCTACCTCTACCACAGCCTACAATGCCTACATGGGAGAAGGAAAAGCCAGTGGATTAGTGGATAGATGACGCCAGATGTACAGATAAGTACATACAGTGGTGGGTGGCGCAGTTACGAGTCATACCACCTAGACCGGGGTAGCCTGACTTAGCTACCATTACAGTGCAGAGAGATGTACCTAGCCCATGTCAGCCTATGAGTCGAAGGCTAGTGGTATCTATTGATGGAGGCACATTACTGCTCGCTTGCACTGCCGAAGACAGCAGAGGATGTACAAGAAACTTTCCCTGATCACTGATGGGGGTGCTGAGCATGATATGAGCCTACGTAGCTGAGACCCGGTATTTCCTGTATTGCATTCATTCATTCTTAGTGCAGCTTTACCGAGAGTTGGCCTGTGTTTCGATAAGGGCGGTTGTGTAGGTTTAGCATGTGTTGTACATTTATACTACACTATTGGGCCTACAAGCACATAGTCTATGTTTGACCTATGAGGGATTCCCTGAGATAGAGATGTATATCCTAGCGAGATACACATGTGTGGGTGGGATATGATGAGATTCATGGTTTGCCATGATTTGTAGGAGACCATTGGTTTATGGTTTGTGATAGGCTAAGCTATGGATGTGGCCCATTTTCATGTAGTTTGAAATTGGAGGTGAGTTAGTCATGGAGTGGACATTAGGTTGGTTTAGGCCATGGATGTGGGATTCCCCTCATATAGGCACATGGCTCGAGTGAAGTTTGGCTAGGTATGAGCTCCAGTTAGGTTAGAGGCATGGCTCAAGTACAGGCTATAGGAATGGATTGAGTCAGGTTTGGTTAAGCATGGATCCCGAGTCAAGTTACAGGGTCCAATGGATAGAGTCAGGTTTTGTTAGGCATGGATCGACTTAGGTTATAGGTTTTTCACCTGATTCTTAGATTGTTTTCTTTGAAGTTTTGATGAAATAGATAGGGTAACAGGTGCATAGGAGGAATACCTATTCAAATGTTCGGTTTATGGGTTATTGCACGCATATGAATTTTGAATCCACAGTTTATCGTGAGAGCTTCCTTTTGGCTAGGAGGAACTACCTGTAATGCAAAACAATACCACCAGAAGGATTTAAACAATATGGGTAGTGAAATGCCTAGCATATGATAGATTTGGGAAGTGTGATACTTCCTAGATGGCTATCAGTCCACTGTTTGAAACAATTTAAGGTTGTAAACAAAGTAAATCCTATTGTTAGTTTTAAAATGATTTAGGTATCTCACTTAAAAACAAAATAAGAAAATAGATTTGATCTAATAGGCTAAGCTAGAGTAGAATCCAAAGGTCAAATGATTGGTTCTGGGTCTCTACAGATCTAACAAAGGTCTTGGATAGATCACAGCTAAATGAGGGTAAGATGAAGATTTGGTGGGTAAGTCTCTGTTCTAGGGATATGTGTAGGATAATACAGAGACTAGTGTCGAGTCAATTGTGACCGACAATGGTTAGGTGTAACCGGTGCCAGTTACTATGGAGATATGAAAATGTCACAGAATAAGCTTATAGGTCTCCTTTTTTATTGCACAAAAGGAGTTTCATTGGGTCAAGATGAGGTATTGAGTGAATAGAGTAGGAATTTGGCAAGGTTTCAATGGGTACATAGAGGTGAGAAGTGTTGGAGAAGGTCAATAGGGGGCAAGATAAACAATAGATGATAAAATAATGATGAAATGAAATAAACCAAGAGAAGTACGATGTTATAATTACTTGGATTTATGATCCTAAATGCCTATGTGTGAGGGATGAAGGTTCTGATGAGGGGTTTGAAGGCTGCAAGTGTTCACCAACTGGAGAAAATCTTCTACACGGGATACATGTACACTCCTCTTTGCTTGGATATATTAGATCATGGCTGGGATGGTTGTGCAGGAGAAGATGCTCAATCTCCTTCCTTGCATATGAGTTTTCTACTGGAATTTTCTCTATGAAGATGTGTTCTCTCTCTGAGATGTGTTCTTTCTCATTAACCTTCTTGCTTCCAATGTTTCAATTTCTAACCTTGAGAAATAAGGTAGTTTAGGGGTTAAAAGAGTGTAACCGACAGCAGTCTGGCTTAACTGGCTATGGTTAGGGGTAACCAACGTCGGTCAAGGCGGGATTTCCTAGGTTTACTTAACTTAAGGAGATCCTCTTGAGTTCCTTATATATCATGCTCGTCATCCCACAGATTAGACTAGGAGCTTCTTGCGAGCATGCGGGGATGTGGTTAGAGGGAATGTAGGCATTGATTTTTAGGGTTTGGGTAAGTCTTAGTTGGTTATGGCAACTTACTAAGAATATGTCTTAGGCTGAGTTGGCTTGGTGAGGTGTCTAAGTCAACTGTATGTGTGGATATTATTTAAATAATATATTTAAATAATAAATATAGTGAGGATAAAGCATTAATTAAATTAATTTAATTAAATTAATATTAGTAGGGTGAAGGGGGTCATGGATAGGTAGATGTAATAAATGAGGGCTTATATGTTAACAGACGAAGGGGGAGTGTGACCTAATTTTAGTGTCTACATTTTTCCCCCCTTTTTGTTGCGTAGCTTGTATTGGTAAGCGACGCTAACAAAAAATAAGATGTGGTTGCCCCATGTGTGGGTGAAGGTGATCCCCCTCAAACCAGGAATTGAAAAGGTATCAAGCTAAAGCGGTGAGTGGTTTGATAAAAGGAAAATGTGGGGGAAAGGTAAGTGGGTATAGGGTAAAATGGGTGAAAGGTCTACTCGAGAAAGCTAGGGTATATGGCTCAGGGTCAAAGGTAGAAATAGTCAAATGCACACACACGTATAAACTGCAACACGCTACCAGGTTGAAGAGTAGGAAAAATCTACATCATATAATGTCTATAAGTGTATCCAGACAAGGTTGAAGTGAATCCGGTATCTAAGGTATATGATATGGTTAGGAAACATAATGTAGGTTAGATGCAAGAACATTTTAGGTATGTTCTGGTACACCAAAGGTAGGTTCAGGATAAACAGTCACGATAATAGGCTAGGTAAGGTCATTGGATCAATCAACACAGGTAATAGTTCCACAAGGTATAGCGAACAAATGAGGTCAAAAGTCACTAGCGATGGTCCAGGTCTTAATATCTAGGTCGCGACACAGGTAAGGACAAGGTAAGGGTAAAATAATGAGTCCCCAAAGGAGGAAAAATGGAGGTAGGAAGTGATGAGGTTAGGAAAGGTAAGGTAATGGGTTGGGTAAAGGTTTGAAGTAAAGAGCAAGGTAAAGGGTGGGGTAAAATGGAAAAGTAAGGGCAATGTGTAGGTTAGATAAATTGATGGCGGTCATGGATAACTGACATCGATATAGGAAAACTGGTGACGGTTAGGTAGGGCATGAGACCAATGCCAGTCTAGGGGAACCGATGTCAGTTAGGCCAGGTTTGGTATAAAAACAAAAAAAATCCACACTTTTGTTATTCATTTGTAAATTGCGAAGTGAAGAAATGACAAAAGAGAGAGAAAAGTGTCCGGAAGAAATGGGATAGTGAGTTGGCAGTGGGATTTGATGGTGATTGGGTGAGTGAGGAGCAAGACCACGAGATCAAGGTGAGAGAGTTGATTGGTCAGAGGGTGTGGATAGATAGTTGGTGATGGTAGAGGTGGGAGAGGGATCAAGTAGACCACTAGTATAGCGGCCGGACATGCCATCGAGATGACGGTAGTGTGATGAGTTAAGTGCGTAACTCTTTAATGTTAAATAGATAGAGTAAATGGTGTAATAGTTGTTTGTTTTTGGGTGGCAAAAAGTTAAATTGGGTATGGGGGAAATAACAAGCCAAAAAGAGGGGGGGAGGGTAGTAAATTGGATAGGTGGGGTAGGTAGGGGTTTTGGGGTAGTGTAGGTTATTGTAGGTGGGGTTTTAGGGACATGTGGGAGGGTTTAGAAAAAGGAGGGTTTGGGAAGTCACGGATTTTTCTGTGACAGTGACCAGCATCGGTCAAGCTTGGCCAGCGTCGGTCGGGTAGAACCAAGATCGGTCACTAAACAGGTGATCAATGCCAGTCACATGGTAACCGTGGTCAGTAAAATTTAATTGATATCAGTCACCAAATAGGTGACTGATGCCAATTGAAGGGTGACCATAGTCGGTTAGGATGAACCAACACCGGTCAGGATTTTAGGCAAAAGGGTCTAAAAAATGATGTAGGGGAGGTGGTTGAGATGGGTAGGGTAAAAAAAGGGTGGTGGGTAATGATAAGTGATGAATAAGGTCATGGTAAAAGTGGATTAATGTTGTGCTTTGGATTGGATGTAGGGTTGATCACAGTTGCATATGCGAGATAGGGTTCCACCACTATTTGTGACATTGTGCGACCTAGCGAGCCCGTTGGAGTTGCAGCACATGGAGGCAGTGGGATTTAGTGGTATTCGGCACTACCGACATGTTATTCAACAGCCTAGTTTGATGTTATCGCTCATCGATAGATGGTACTCTGCGACCAACACGTTCCACCTTTCGACGGGTGAGATGACTATCAACCTAAAGGACGTGTTTCAGATTCTAAGGTTACCCATATTAGGGGCCTAAGTGTATTCTCTCTCCTTTGAGGCCCTAGAGGAGATGATCAGGATAGTATTCAGTGAGGGGGTAGTGGAGTTAAGCTTCCATAGTGCCAATTTGAGTAATGACAAGATGTACCTAGCCCATCCAGATGAGACGAGGCTAGTAGTTTTGTTTGATGGAGGTAGTGTGATGCTATGCACTACCTAATGCAAAGGGTGGATGCTTTCCTTGATAACTGATGGGGGTTCTCGATGATATGATGTTGCACGAGACACACTTCAACTAAGCACCAACATTCTTGGTACATCTTTACAGAGAGATGTGGGCGTATGGGTGGTTACACAAGTTTATCCTGTGTTGTACATTTATATTGCACTACTAGGCCTATGAGCACATAGTCTTTATTTGACCTATAGGGACGCCCCGAGTAGATGCATTCCCTGCGAGATCTATGTGGTTGGGCTATAGGAGATGGGTGCTAGTTGCAGGAGAGCAAAGGTCAGATAGGCTGATATATGATGTGGCCCATTTTTGGTAGTTGTTGGAGGGGTTGTCTGGAGTGGACATTATCTAGAGACCATATGTGGGATTTCCCTCATATAGGCACATACAGGAGGAGCTATTTGAGCTCCAGCTAGAGAGGTGGATACAGGGTCACTGTGCCAGGGAGGATGAGATGATCCTGGTAGATAGGGTCTGACGGCAGTTTGGGCTCATACATGATATTCCTCCGGCCTTCACATAATACCAGAGAGATGACATGGAGAGGCCACTCCCTCTACCACAGCCTACAGTTCCTATAGGAGAGGAGAAGTAGCCAATGGATCGGTGGATCGATGATGCTGGGTGCACAGATAGGTATAGGTAGTGGTGGGAAGCTCAGTTACGAGGCATACCCCCCAGACTAGGGTAGCTACACTTAGCTACCATGACAATGCAGAGAGACTCCTTACAGGGGAAGGTAGAAATGTTGATCACATAGATAGGTATACTATAGACATAGTTGGAGGGGTCAGAGGTAGAGGTAGTAGAGCTAGGAGTATAGGTGGCTAATATGTAGGCCTAAATGGTTGAGGGAGAGGGTGGAAAAGATGGAGGACATGGGGATAGAGATGGTCAAGTGGCAACCCTATAGGCTCAAGTGGTAGGTTTATAGGGCCACTTGGCCATATCTCAGACATAGATTAGGGTCTTACAGGCCCAGATATAGGCACAGGGACAAGGGGCACCACCACAGTCACAAGGGAAAGGGGCATCACCACAGGCATAGGGAGCTGGTCCCGGTTCATAGGCTGGCGTAGGGCACATACAGAGGCCAAGACCTATGGGACCACCATAGACCATGTCGATATCCAGGCTACGAGATGCCCTAGGTGAGGCGCAATACTACTAGGACCAGCTCATGGCAGCTAGGATAGAATTTCTCTCTTACGGAGAGTACGGGGCATAACAAGTGTCCATTGAGAGGATGAGACCCTGCACACATAGTGTGGAGAGTATAGGAGGGAAGCAAGCTCTAAGGCCTGATCAAGGAGAGGCCACCAGCGCATAGTGAATAGAGCTAGGTGATGTGCCCGCAAGGACATAGGAGGCTGAGGGTACAAGTGACATGGAGATGGAGGACATCCGGTGAGATGTATGATATGCAGCCACCTGATTTTGATGTATATTAGTGATTATTTTTTATATATATGCCGGCCTACATGTCAAAGATAGTTGTATTTTTTATCACATACTAGCATGAGTGCCATATAAAGTGAGGATGTATGAGGGATTTGTTTATTGTGAGCATATACCGGGGTGCGTGCTGAATATTTTTGTATTGATTCATTCATTAATTTTGTATGTATGAGACCGACCTGCATGCCGATGACATTTTGTATTGTATATCGGCCTGTGTGCCGACATTTTTTGAGACGATGGCCATGATGAGATAGGCATGTATTTTGAGATACATATTTATTGATTTATGTGATGAGATTTAGGGTATTTTGTGATGTGTTAATATATTTATGAGATATTGGATGTATGGCTTGTGGTAGAGGAGATATGGATTTGTTGTTTTGATATGGATGGAAATTAGGTGAGTTAGGCATGGATTGAGTCCGGTTATAGCCATGGTTGAGTTAGGCTGGTTAGGCATGGATTGAGTCAAGTTATAGGCATGGTTTAGTCAGGTTGGCTAGGCATGGCTGAGTTAGGTTGGTTAGGCATGGTTGAGTCAGGTTATAGGCATGGATTGAGTCAGGTTATAGGCATGGTTGAGTTGAAAGTAGGTGAAGTTGTGATTCGTTATTTTTTTTGCAATGAATGATACTATGGGTCATATGTGAGATGTGGTATAATCTATGCATAGTGATGAGAGAGAAATGGTAAGTGTACTAAATGTATGTTGTGAGAATGTTTAAAATATGAAACAACTTGTTATGTATGTGGTTTAATTTCCAATTTTGGGTAGAAAAAGGGGAACTAAGTGAAATGTGGGGTAAATGGTGAGTTAGGCATGGTGGATGAATTGTTTAGGGTAGAGAATGGCCGAACTAACCTCCAAGGGCCCCATGCTCTCGGAGTGCTACCTACATAGTCCTGATGAAAAGGGACCTCAGACCGATGTAGTTCTCCCATGAGCTAGGGAAGAATTCGAGAATGAGTTGATAGGTTTGTGGGCATGTTGTGGGTTTAGGTTTAATAGGTGTGGGTAGATTATAGGTATAAATGATGTAGGTGAGGGCGATTATGGAGAAAGGTGAGGATTACCCCAAAGGTAAGTGTCAAGGACCAAGTCCTGTATAAGGTAATCAAAATGTAAACAAAGATGGTTAAAATATAAGGAGGTAATAAAGCCACCTGATTGGGTAGGATCATATTGAGTAGATCATACCTTGTGGGGTGATGAACACAAGACCCAAAAGGCATTGCATGATGAATGGTTCTATGATGAAGGTAGTCACAGGATCACCAAATTTCTAAATTCCAAGATGTCCCTTGAGGTGATTTTTAGAAACAAAAGTGGAAATGGTAAGGTGGGTGAAAGGTAGTTAATTGTATATATTTGAAGTGACAGGGCTTTTGGGCAAGAGATCCGAGGTCACAATGGGCAAGTCCATGATTAATTTTTTTTTTTATGTTTTGATAGACTGATCGATGCGAGAATTCTATATGGGATAAATAATATGGTACTCCTTGAGGTCTTTGTAAAGCTAATTGATGTGGGAAGCTTCGGTTTCTCTCATTTTTTTTTAAAGCTTCACATAGCTGTCCTTCAAGGGAGCATTCTATTTATAGTAGCAATTTTGGTTGAGAGGAAGATGTCCTTTTGAGGGATTCATCCTTGTATTAGAATTTTGACTCAAGGAGTTTTGTCCCATGTGAGGTCTTTGAAATCATGGACAAGACCAAGGTAAAGAATAGGACTCTTGTTTAAAAGCCAGGGTTGAACGACCATGAGATCTCATCTAAGGGTAGACAAAAAGTATCCATGAGAATCATGTTATGTGTAATGCCATGGTACACATATTCAAGAGAAGACAACAAGTGACGGTTACTCACATGATTGTTGTTATCATTGGGGATGTGTATGGAGTGGGTAGCACTCAAGGGACAAGCTTGTAAAGAGACAAAGGGTGAGGTAGGATGATTAGTCAACAATAGAATGGTTGAAGATGCAATGCGTTAAGGGGTTCAGGTTCAGGTTTACCGTCAAGCGAGGATAAACGATATGCACCTGATCCATAGGTATGAGTTACAATGTATGGTCTAAGCCAATTAGAAGTGAATTTTCCCCATTTAATTTTTTCTGTTTTGGTTACGTGCTGAATTTCTTTCAAGACAAGGTCACCAACTTGGAAGGTTTGTTCATGAACAAGTTTTTCATAAGCACATTTGATACGTTGTTGGTAAACTTGAAGGTGATTGAGAGCGTTAAGACGACATTCATCTAATAACTCTAGTTATGCTAAGCGATCCTGACAAAATTCATCATCAGTAAGCATGCCCTGGAGAGAAATGCAGAGTGAGGGGATCTAGAATTCGAGAGGAAAAATAACCTCTATACCATAGACTAGTGAAAAGGGTGTGGCCATAGTGGAAGTACGAATTCTGGTGCGATATGCCCATAGGGAAAAAGGAATGTGTGTATGCCAATCTTTTCCAGTATCGTCAACCACTTTCATGAGGATTTTGTTAAGGGTTTTGTTAGTGGATTTGGCTTGGCCATTGGTTTGTGGGTATTAAGGTGATGAGAAACTAAGTTGAATGTCGAAGGCATTGCAAAGTTTTTGCAATGTTTTGTTTTTGAATTGTTTTCCATTGTAAGTGATGAGGTGATGAGGGACACCAAAGTGACAAATGATGTGATGGTTAATGAACTCACATATTTTCTCAGCTTTCGTGGAGATGAGTGATATGGCTTCCACACATTTTGTGTAGTATTCGGTAGTAGTTATGATCCATTGATGGCATTGGGAAGAATTAGGATTGATTTCTCCGACAAGATCCAAACCCCCTGAGAGAAGGGCCAAGGTCACGAGTGACCTGGTAAGGCATGACTGGGTGTGTGATGAAGGTTGGAGTGTTGTTTGACATTTTTCACATAGTGTTTTACATAGACGTACCATCATTCGGTTAGGGCGATATGGAGAAAGGTGAGGAATTACCCCCAAGGTAAGTCAAGGACCAAGCCTTATAAGGTAATCCAAAAATGTAACAAGATGGTTAAAAATTAGGAGGTAATAAAGCCACTGATTGGGTAGGATATAGTGAGTAGATCATACATTGGGGGTGATGGAACACTAAGACCCAAAAAGGCATTGCATGGAGGAAGGGTTCTATGATGAAGGTAGTCACAGGACACCAAATTTCTAATTTCCAAGATGTCCCCTTGAGGTGATTTTTAAAACAAAAGTGGAAATGGTAAGGTGGGGGAAAGGTAGTTAATTGTATATTATTTGAAGTGCAGGGCTTTCGGGCAGAGATCCGAGGTAACAATGGGCAAGTCCATGATTAATTTTTTTTTTGATGTTTTGATAGAATGATCGATGCGCGAAGGTCTATATGGATAAATAATATGGTACTCCTTGAGGTCTTTGTAAAGCATAATTGATGTGGGAAGCTTCGGTTTCCTCATTTTTTAAAGCTAACATAGCGTTCCTTCAAGGAGCATCTATTTATAGTAGCCATTTGTTGAGAGGAAGATGTCCTTTTGAGGGATTCATCCTTGTATTAGATTTGATCAAGGAGTTTTGTCCAGTGAGGCTTTGAAATCATGGGACAAAGACCAAGGTAAAGAATGGACTCTTGTTTAAAAGCCAGGTGAACGACATGAGATCTCATTACGGGTAGACAAAAAGTATCCATGAGAATCATGTTATTGTAATGCCATGGGACACATATTCAAGAGAAGACAACAAGTGACGGTTACTTCACATGATTGTTGTTATCATTGGGGATGTGTTATGGAGTGGGTAGCAAAAGGGACCCAGATGTAAAGAGCACAAAGGGGAGGTAGGATGATTCGTCAAACAATAGACTGGTTAAGATGCATGCGTTGTTAAGGGGTTCAGGTTCAGGTTTTCCGTCAAGCGAGGATAAACGATATGCACCTGATCCATAGGTATGAGTTACATGTATGGTCTAAGCCAATTAGAAGAAATGAATTTTCACATTTAATTTTTTCGTTTTGCGTTAGTCTGATTTATTTCAAGACAAGGCACCACAATGGAAGGTTTGTTCTGAACAAGTTTTTCATAAGCACAATTTGAACGTTGTTGGTAAACTTGAAGG
Source organism: Taxus chinensis (assembly GCA_019776745.2). Classification (NCBI taxonomy): domain Eukaryota; kingdom Viridiplantae; phylum Streptophyta; class Pinopsida; order Cupressales; family Taxaceae; genus Taxus; species Taxus chinensis. Next base: position 79,292,457 of record CM034151.1, read on the forward strand.
TGATTGAGAGCGTTTAAGACGGACTTTCATCTAATAAATCTAGTTATGCTAAGCGATCCTGACAAAAATTCTCATCAGTAGCATGCCCTGCGAGAGGAAAAGCCAGAGTGAGGGGATCTAGAATTCGAGAGGAAAAATAACTCTATCCATAGACTAGTGAAAAGGTTGACATAGTGGAACATAAAGTACGAATTCTGGTGCGATATGCCCCATAGGAAAAAGGAATGTGTGTATGCCAACTTTTTCCAGTATCGGTCAACCACTTTTCATGAGGATTTTTTAAGGTTTGGTTAGTGGATTGGCTTGGCCATTGGATTTCGTGGGTATTAAGGTGATGAGAACTAAGTTGAATGCGAAGGCATTGCAAAGGTTTTGAATGGTTTGTTTTTGCATTTGTTTTCCATTGTAAGTTGTGAGGTGAGGGGGGACACAAAAGTGACAAATGATGTGATGGTAATGAACTCACATATTTTCTCAGCTTTCGTGGAGATGAGTGATATGGCTTCACAATTTTGGTAGTATTGGTAGTAGTTATGATTCAATGATGGCATTGGGAAGAATGAGGATTGATTTCTCCGAAAGATCCAAACCCATTGAGAGGAAGGGCCAAGGTCACGAGTGACCTGTAAGGCATGACTGGGTGTGTGATGAAGGTTGGAGTGTTGTTGACATTTCACATAGTGTTTTACATAGACGTAACAATCATGGTTAAGGGTTAGCCAGAAATAGCCTAGGAGAAGAATACACTTAGCAATAGCAAGGCCACTAAAGTGACCTGCACATATGCTATCATGAACCTCCTTAATGGTATAAGGAATTTCAGAACTTGTGAGGCATCGTAAGAGAATACCATCAAAGCCATGATTATAGAGGAGTCCCCCCAGAATGATGAAACAAGAGACCTTTTTAAGGAAGGTGCATTGTCCATTATAGGTGAGATCAGGAGGTAAGATGGAGAGGGAAAGGTAGTCAGAGTAATTTTTATACTAAAGGTCACGTAGGTCAGGGGTGTCATTTCTATTTGAGTAAACATCATGAGGTAAATAAGAAGGTGAATGGAGGCGTTGTATGGTGACAAATATTTTTGAATTGGTAGGGGAAGCGGGTATTTGGGAAGCTAAACAGGCCATGGTATCTGTAAATTTGTTGGTTGAAGGTGGGATAGTTTGAAGGGTGTAACGATCAAAGGTGGTCAAAAGTATGTCTACATGATGTTTATACTTTTGGAGTATCTCGTTGCAAAATTGGTACATACCATTGACTTGGTTTATAACCAATTTTGAATCACCAAAGATGTGGATTGATTTGACATCGAGGGCATAGGAGGCCTGGAGACCTAGTACGAAAGCTTCATATTCAGAAATATTGTTGGTGCATTCAAAGTCTAGTTTGAAAGACAAAGGCATGGATTATCCATCTAGAGGAATGAGGATAACACCATCCATGCCCCTATGTTAACACTTAGAACCATCAAAGAACAGTGTCATTTGTTAAGGGGGTTTGTCCAAGGAAAGAGTAACAATTGACTCATCAGGAAAGTCAAAATTAGAGGGTTGGTCCTCGGAAATAGGTGCATCAGCTAGTTGGTCGGTGATAGCCTGGCCCTTGATGGACTTTTGGTGAATGAATTTGAGGTCAAGATCAGTTAAAAGCATAAGCCATTGTGTGGCACACTGATTTTGATAAGGTTTTACGTACATGAAGTGTAAGGGATCGATGTTGGTCACGACATAGGTTTTGTGGTTGAGTAGGTAATGGTGGAGTTTGGTGGCAATGAAAACTAAGGCTAAGCAAATATTTTTGGGATGGTTGGAGCGGGTGTCATAGTCTAAAAGAGTATAGATTATGTAATAAACCACCTGCTCCCTTTGTTGTTTGTCACGATGAGGGAGCATGGATCCTAAGGAATGATTGGTGGCTGATATGTATAGGTAAAAAGGTTGATCGTCCTTAGGTGGAATGAATATGGGTGGTTGGAGAAGGTATTTTTTTAGGGCCTCAAAAGATTTGTGAAAATAATCATCCCTTTTAAAGGAGACATCCTTCCTAACCAGATGATGAAATGGTTGACACCAGTCAGATAATTGTGAAATAAAATGGTGAATGGACTGTAATTTACTTTGCAGGCTACAGAGTTGTTTAAGGTTAGGGAGGGGAGGCATTTCCATAATGGCCTTAACTTTAGTAAGGTCAACTTCTATACCACGGAGAGAAACTATGAATCCCAAGAGATTTCTTGAGTGAATCGTGAAGACGTACTTTTTAGGTTGAAGGCGGATGTAATATTTAATGAGGTAGTCAAAGATGGTTTCGAGGATGGTGAGGTGCTCAGCATGACATTTAGATTTGGCCAAGAGATCATCCACATAATCTTCTAATATGTGATGCATGATATCATTGAATATGTAAGTCATAGCACGCTGATATGTAGCACCAACATTTTTAAGGCCAAAAGGCATGACTCGATAGAAAAAGTTTCCCCAAGGGGTAATGAATGAGGTCTTGTGTTGATCCTTTGGGGCAAGCAAAATTTGGTTATAACCCGAGAAACCATCTATGAGTGAGAGCATCTCATGACCAGTGGTGAGGTCAACCAATTGATCAATATCAGGCAAGGGAAAGTCATCTTTTGGGTAAGTGAGGTTGAGGTCATGGAAGTCCATGCAAATACAGAGTCCCCCTATTGCTTTAGTAATGTTAGTCCCATTATTGAATTTTCATAGTGTACCATAATTCTCCATGTCTAGGTTTGCTCACAAATGTGTTTTTTGGTCGATTTGGTAATCTATTATTCACATTCCCCAGTTGAATCCTTTGAAAGTGCCCATAACGTTATTTTTTTGCCCTATTCTGAAGCAATATTCCCAGTTTTCCCCCATTTGGGCCCTAATTTCTTCAATTTTTTGGGCTGTGTTGTTTTACTTTGACAAATCATGTCAAAAACTCGAAATTGATCAAATCCCAAATTTTTGCAAGTGTTTTCCCGATCTCGAGCTCTAAAACAACGTCAAAAATTGAATCAGTTCGTTTAAAACCTAGAAATCCACCTTCCTTGTAGAAAATTTTGAATTCTAGGGCATCCTTTGTATTTTCCACTTTTTGACGGTTAGACGAGCATTCTCGGCCTGTCAAATTCATTCTCACACTATTATTGCAACATGGCGGGATCCTATTGGCCGGGGGAGGTCAGGAAATATTTTCTAACTTGTCATTTTTGAAGTTTTGGCTAGTGGATAATTTTTACCCATGGCTCTGCCTTTTGCAAAGGATGCCTACGTGGCACATTCTGATTGGTCGCGGAGTGGCAGGTGGCAGAGGTTCCTTAAAAATTTTGGCTTTCATTTTGGAAAAATTCTCAAAGTCATTTCTAGGCCCGAAAGCTTGCAGTGAATGGGAAGAGGACACGTGGACTTGGGGGACATGCGGGTGGGGGAGGGAGTTGGTGATTTGTGACTCAAAGTGTCAATGGAAAGTTTTGATCCAATGGCCCACATTTAATGATAAGTGGACACGTGTCATGGAATGTAAAAATTCAAACAAGGGGGAAGAGGGAGAATTTTGTGACATTTTACCACTCCAATCCGGAGTTAACACGTGTTCACAAAGTGGTAGGATAGGGCAGCGGGTTCTGCGATGACTTTGGAGTTTTTTAACTCCAAATGGTAAAGGTAAAAATTGGACTCGAGGTTCCGAAAACCAATCAAAAAGGGACACGTCTCCAAGGAATGTAAAAAATTAGGTAAAGGGAGCTAGGTCAAAACTAGAGGCATGCCTCTCCAGCCAATCTATGGAGGACATGTGGCATTCTTTAAAGAATTCAAATGGAGAGTGCGGGCCCAAGGAGGGTTTTGAAACTTTGCATTTTGGTGGGTAGAATTGGAGGCCTGGACCCACAGCTAATTAAAGAATGCCGCGTGGCGAGGAAGAGAGCGGGTGTTCGGGCCCGCAGAGAATTTTTAGAAAAATTTCCTTTTTTCAAAAAAGGGGAAAAATGGTTAGAATTGGCCTGCATTTTAATGGGGGTCCACACATGGACACGTGGTGGGCCTAGGAGCCACATGGGAAAATTTTGCAAAATGTTCCAAAGATCCCAAAAAGGTTGTAAATGCATTTTTTAAGGATGGGAGCCCAAACCAATGGTATTTTGACACGTATACTACCTAATCCAAAGGTAAAAATAGGAATATTCAAGAATATCATCCTCCACGTGGAGGGCTAGCATTTAAGGTTGATCCAAAATTGACGGTTTGTACAATTTTCATTTTTTGGCTACCATGAGAGCTCCAAGGATCTTGGAAATCACATTTATTCATCAAATCACATCAAATTTTATACGATTTTACATCCACTCATCCTTCTAAGAAAAATTTCACCATTTTCAAGAGCTATTTCAGTGATCTATGATGTTTTGGATGCAATTTTGCTCAGGCCCATTGTAAAAAATGTGAAAAGCTGAAAACAAAAAGTTATAGAGGTGAAATGATGAGGGAAAAGGTGAAAAATTATTGACAAATCATGTTGGTATGCCTGAATGACAAAAATGTGACCCTGAGATGGATATGAATCTGAATTGGTGTAATATTTTAAAAAATTTGCATCCCTGGCAACTTGCGAGTTGTTTTTGTAGTTTCATGCCATTTTCATGAAATCATGAGGAGTTGTGGTAGCAGAATTGATCCCATGGCATATTCTTTGCTTGGGAAGCAAGACTCCAAGCTGGCATTGGGTATATATGATATTTTTTGAAGCATTTGTAAGGGGGGAGAGAAGAGGAGTAAATTACGTAGAATTTTGAAAGGAAGAAGCCCATTTTCTCTGAAAAACCCACCTGAGAACTATTTTCAATTCCATTTTTGTATCAGATTTCATCATGTTGAGTTGGTTTCAGTTGTAAAGCCATCAATAGGCTCTGAGATTGTTCTTATAGCACTCCCCTACTGATGTATTTGATCAAACTTTGGATTATCTTGTGTTATTTCTTGGCAAGATTTGCATATGCTTATGTTTCAGAATAATTTCAATGTGTGTTTCTTACTCATGTTCTAATCTTATGTTTAAGATCTCTTTGATTACACAGGGTCTCATTTCTTGTTGATGGTGTAATGGAATTCTTAATCTTATATTCAGAAGAGCATTCATTTGATAGAAGATAAACATATTTAAAATCTTTTTACTGTCCCTGAATATTGAGATTATTTGTAAACCTTTGGGTGTACCTTAGGTCATGATTAAATAGGGCTTCTTGGGTACTTTTTTGGTATTTTGCTTCAAGATTTTGTGGCAGGTTATCAAATGTTGTGTGGAAGAGTGCAGATCTAGGCCTCCATTTGTGCACATATCCTTGTTGAAGGAGCATTTAAAACTCTTTAAGCATTCTTGTTGTGTAAGTGTTGCAAAATTTCTTGCAAAGGTTCTCAAGGAAGTTGGTAATTCTTAGCTAGTCTTGTCTAAACATCTCCCAACAAAATTTCATCCAAAATAACTCATCCTACCCATACTACCCCTGTATTGCATTGTGTGTCAACAAAATAATATAACCCATTCACAAAAATGCACAAAGTATATTAGGATTTTATCATGTCTCTAGAAGCCTTAGCCTTGTCTTGAAAACATTTCCATCATTTAGTAGTGACAACTCCTTTGAGTTTGAATAATGGATAATTGATCATGTTTTCACAAGGCCATCTCCATATAATGTGCAAAATATGAGGATATCTCCATCTCCTTTACCATACAAGAGCTGCAGTATAGGTTCTCTTACCTTGGTTGATAGGTACAACCACAAACAGTGAGGATCAGATCAAAATCCTTTTGAAGGTGATATCCACTCCCTCAAATCTTGAGTTCCAACAAGTCAAGATAGATGTGTCTCCCCAGCTACAAATGACATATAAATCATCTATCTACCCTTGAGTGTCTTGTGCAAATATCATTATGATGTATTCAAGTTGTGAAGGAGATTAAATCTGGATACCAACACCCAACGTGGCGACAACTTGCTGGGGAAGTTCAATTACAATAATCAATGGTGTAAGATGAAGTGAAATTGAAAGAAGGTGTTTGAGCATTTGCATATTGACGAGAAGTATCAATGTGCTGTTGCATTCTTGGAATCAGCTTCTTTTTGATAGGTTCAGCATCTGGGAAGTGGTTAGGAAAAATTGTCAAGCTCAACCTACTGGTTTTGTCATTTACTGGGCAGTAGTCTGTGTATGCAGCCTAGCGAAAGCTTTGTCTTTTGTTGCTTTAAGAAGATGAAGATATGATTTGTAGAGCCTTGTCAGAGTTATCAATATTAGCAAGTATTTGGCTAGGAGCATTATTTTGACCCATGGCATCCACCTTTTGCACAAGGATGCCTAGGTGGCAAATTCCTTGAGTGGTGACTCCAGTGGCTGATTTGCAGATGTTCCTAAAATACCAGTGTCTTGAGCTTTCATGTCATTGTATTTTTTTGCAAATTGATCTCTAGGCCTGAAAACTTGCAGCGAATGGGAAGAATATCTCGTCTTCCTTAGGGGACATGCGGGTACTAAAAAAATGTTGGTCAGACTTAAGAAGCTCAGATTTGTCAAGGGAGAAGAGTTTGGACCCAATGGTCTGCATCTAATGAGAAGTCAGACACATGTCTAGGAATGCAAAGATACAATCATTGGTGCCAAGGGAGAATTATGTGACCTTTGGTACCGCTCCAATCTGGAGCTATCATGTCTTCTTCAAAGTGATTCAGGATTTAGGAAGAAGGTCCTCTACGATAAACTTTGGAGTTTGCCTCACTCCATATGTTGAAGGTCCTTCTGCTATACCTAGTAAGTTCCGAAAACCAATCAAAAAGGTACACGTGTCCATGTTTTGCATTCAAATTAGGTAAACTTCCCAAGGTCAAAATTTGAGGCATACTTATCCAGATACCAATCTATGTGAGGATCACGTGGTATTCTTCAAAGAAGCCCCAATGGATATTGTACGGGCCTCGACCAGGGTTTTGAAACTTTACATTTTGGCGGGTAGAATTGGACCCCCACGAAACAATATGGCTAATAGCCTAGACCTGCCACGTTGCGAGTTAGACAGCGGGTGTTCGGGTCCGAATAGAATTTTTAGGAGAATTGGATGGTTACGAAAATGTTGTCCCACAAGATGGTCAGAAATAGGCCTGCCAAAATTCCAATGGGGGCCCACACATGGCCATGTGGCTGGTGATTAGCATCTCAACACGTGTTTGATAATATGATGGCAATATTTTGCAGATAGATTTTGCAGGATGTACTATATCAAGTTGTTTATGCTCTAAGTGGTAAAGGTTATTATTGGATCCTTTTAGGTTCCATTTATTAGGATAAAATTCTTACACTTGTCCAAGGATTGCAACCCTACACTTGTTGGGTTAGCTGAGCTTAGGTGTACTAGTTGTGTGGAGTTAGCCTCCATAGCTAGTCTGTGTTGAGTTACACATTCTCAGTTATGTGAAAGCTAGTCAAATGGACTAGTGCGGGCTTTTGGAGGGTTTAACTTAACTTACCAGTATCAGTGGGCAGAATGGGAGTTCTGGACACACAGCTGATTGAAGAACGCCACATAGCGAGGAAGAGCACGGGTCCTTCGGGAACCTATATGTACATATTTCTTATTGAATAATTCAAGTCATTCTATTGTAATGTATTGAGCATTATCGATTATGAATTGGCCCGCATTTCCATATATGGGTATTTTACACATGGACTTCGTGGCAGGCTTTGTAGGCACATCTAATGAAATGGTGTGCTATTATCATTTCCAAAGATCGCGGCTTGGAAGAAGGTTTCTTATGCATTTCTTTCATGGTATCAGAGTCCGATAAAATGGTATGTAGACACGTCCATTACCTGATCCAAAGTTTTTCTTTGCAATATTCAAGGGTTTATTATCCTTCACGTGTAGGACTGGAATTTAAGGTTGATCCAAAATCGACAGTTTTTGCAATATGCATTTTTATGGCAAAACATGAGTGCTGCCAATTAGAGCTTGGAAGGTGCACAAAACTTCATCAGAATCGACTATCAAACTCAACCATGATTTTGAGACAGTCGAATCTCGGCCTTGTGAGATCAATGTACACCATGGGTTCAAGAGCTTTTATCCATTGTGATAAAAGTGTGTACCTTCTGGATGCAGTCTTTTATTCTCTGGCCCAATGTAAAAATTTTGAAAACGTGAAAATAAAAAGATGCAGTCTTTTATCCATGAGGGACACAGATTTGTACCCTGATTGAAAAAGCATTCTTTTATGCCTGATTGGATAAAAGCGTGTACCTACCAGATGCAGTCTTTTACCCTCCGGATATTTTGTGTAATATTGGATGCAGTCTTTGCATCCACTGGCAACGCTACGAGTCTGTACCCTCTAGGGTGCATGTCTTTTATCCATTGGATAATCAAGCGTGTACCTTTGTTGATCCAGTAAAATTTATCCCTCTGGCATATTTCAGTTGCTTCGGATGCAAGTCTTTTATCCATTAGACGCAGCATCTGGGTACCCTCTGGGTGCATTCTTTTGATCCATGTGTAAGGGGGGATAGAAGAGGAGAAAAATACGTAGATTTTTCCAGGATGCAGCCCATTTTACCCTCTGGATATTTCTACCTGTTGGATGACAGTCTTTCAATTCCATTTTTGGACGCAGATTTGTACCCTGTTGAGGTGCATTCAGTTGTAAATCCATTAACAGGCTCTGAGATTAAGCGTGTAGCACTCCCCGAATGCATGTCTTTGATCACCCTCTGGATTATCTTCAGTTATTTCTTGCGCAAGATTTGCATATCCTTATGTTTCAGCAAGCCTGTATCAATGTGGATGCACTCTTCTTACTCCTGTTGGACATCTTGGGTGTCACGTGTACCTCTTTGATTACACAGAAGATCAACATTAAAATATTGATGGTTTAATAGCAAAACCTTCTAGAGCTCATAACTTTTGAAGAGTATTCATCGGATAGAAGGTGATCTTTTTTTTGAAATCATGTGTATTTTTTCTAAGATATTGACGCATTATTTGTAGACCTTTGGGTACACCATATTTCAATTGATTAAATAGGTACTTCCTGGATACTTCATTGGTAATATTTGCATGCACTCAGATTTTATGGTAAGTTGTCAAATGTTGTGTGGAAGAGTGCAGATCTGTGCCTCCACTTGTGGATGCATATTTTGGTTGATCCCGCATGTCCTGAAAATTTTGGGTATTGCATTCTTGTATCTATGGGTGCTATACATTTATATCTCTGCTTAGGTTTGTTGAGGATAGTTGTTAGATTCTTAGATAGTCTTGTCTAAACATCTCCCAAAAAAATTTTTTGGCATGTTAACTCATCCTACTCATTGTGGGGGAGCTATTTCATTGTGTGTCAGCCCAGTAATATAACCCGTTTGTCAAAAGTGTTCAAAGTAGTATTAGGATTTTGATCATGTCTCATAGAAGGATTTGCCTGGTGTCACTCTGAACCCATTCTACAGTCATGGGAGGGTGTGGTAGTTGATAACTGCTTCTTCAGGTTGGATCATGAATCCTTGATCTTGCTTACCTAAGGCTGTCTTCATTGGATCGTGTACACTCCTAGGATATTTGGATCTCGTGTACCATACAAGGCTTGTTGCAATATAGGTTCTCTTTCCTTGGATTCGTAGGCACAACCTAAATTTGTAAGAGTTGATCAAATCAAAATCCTTCAGATGTTTTTTTTCACTCCTTTGACATCACTCCATTGACAGTGCTTATAAGTTAGCATGGATGCTATTCCCTAGGTACAAGCAAAACACAGTGTCAGTTGTCTTCCCTTGAGTGTCTTATGACATCCATGATGCTACTTGAGATGTGAAGGACCATTAAATTTGTGCACCAACACTTCTTCAGCAGTGGTACAAGTTTTTGGACTCAGAGAGCTTCTTGAGGATATCTTACAGCAGTTTTGAAGTGTTTGAGGGCTCTCTGAGCATTTGTGTGATTACTAGTATTTGAGTTGTTACATTCTTGCGGTGTCCATTTTATACTTCATATCTGCATGTACATGGGTACCTCATCAGGCCTTGTCAAAGCTCGGGACCGCACTCTTCTCATTTACCACCCACCTATATACTTTGGATGCATTACGGGAGGGTGTAATTAAGAAGTAGAAGATTTGATTATGTATATCCTTTTATTTATTTTATTAGTCATAGATTCTTACACTTGTGTTAACCCTACACTTGTTAGGGTTAGTCTTGCATAACTAAGGTGGAAATACTTAGTTGTGTGGAGTTAGCTTACTAGTTGTGTTGATTTTGAGCTTCTCAGTTATGTGAAGCTAGCTTACTATGTCTTTTGTAAGTTAACTTAACTACCAGTATGTCAAACTGGAGTGAAGGAGATACCTCTTCACCACTGACTCTTAGGTAGCAGTTGCAAGTCCTTCCTCACTGAATCATGTACATCTCAAAACTAGATTGAAGAAGAGTGTGGAAAGTCATTGGTGATTTGGTTTCAATGTAAATAGCATCCCCATAGTTGGATTATGGATGGATTTCGGGCATATATGTTGAAGATTTTAATTCTTCTTCAAGTAGATCTTATTTAGACAATATTCTAATGCTGGTGTGCTATTATCCATCAGGTGAGGGACCTTCTTGCGGCTTGGAACAATCTTCCTCGTAGATCTACTCATGTGGTTTCTAAGATTGCAAATAAAACTTCCCAAGAGAAATTAGAGCCTTATGGGGGGATACCAATATTAGTGATCATTCATCTATTCTAATGAGCCCCAAGGATATTGTACTCCTCACCAATTTTTTTCACCTCCAAGATCACCCCCACCCAAAAAATATGGCTTAGCCTAGACCTCCATTTGTTGTTAACAACTTTTGGTCCTATAAATTTTGAAGGAATGGATGGTTACCCAAATGTTGTCCCACAAGATGTCAGAAATAGGTTGCCAAAATTCCAAGGTAACAATGCCATTACTGGTGATTATCATCTCAAAGTGTTTGATAATATGATGGAAGTATTTTGAGATAGATTTTAAGGATGTATATATCAATTTGTTTATCCATACACTTGAAGAAGATGCTAGGGATTGGTACAAGGCTCTACCTGATAACTCTATTGATTCATCCGAATGAGATGAAAAATGTCATTTAGGTTGCAATATGGTGACAGGATTGATCCTAGATTTCTTTTGTCTGAATTTGAGAATATCAAAAAGAACCCAAATGAGACAGTCCATGACTTCAATACAAGATTTAACAAAACATTGAGAAGGATGCCTATCATCTATGAGGCCTTGTGATGAATCTTGCTTAATCAAATATGCAGATGCATTTGATAAAAAGGCAGCCTATTACTTGAGAGACAAAAATCCTACAAACTCTGAGGCAAGATTTTACCATGGCACTTCAAATTGAAAATAATATTAAAGCTATTGGTAAACCACTTAAGAGGGATGGTGTGAAGCTGATAAACCCTGAGAAGCATCAAGCTAGCAAGGGTGCTGATTTAAAAGATGTTGTCAAGAATTTGGCAGGGGCTGTCAAAGAAATTTCTTACAAATTAGCTTAGGTTGAGAAAGGAATTGGGCAAAGATTCACAAGGACAGACAAAGAACTCAAAACCATGATAGATTCAGAAATCATCCTAGGGGTGATCAAATAACAATATGATATAGGTAAAGGGGTTATTGGATGGAGGAAATAAACAACCCCAAGCACGTGAAAATAGAGTGGTGCCTGACCCTCTAACTGCAAGAGTTGCTACTGTTTAGGAGGTTGCTGATATGGATTGGTGTGATAGATGTTTTCTTCCTCATCCTTCATGTGAAATGGACCAGCAAATTTATTGGATATGATGATGAAGATGAAATGGATGATGACATTTGTATGATGGACAGATCTTCAGGCTCACAACAAGCAATCAACATCAACAGATGTGATAAGTGCAAGGACGGCTGTAACCTTTTGGGATTGAATAAAGAGGGTAACTAATTTCTTTCTCTTCCTTTCAAGCTCATGAAGTAGATGTAGTTTAGGCCTTTGAAATCCCTAATAATGACTTTGAATATCTAAGGGCTTTAATGGTCAAGAAGTATGATGGTAGTATTCCCTTCAGAGGAAAATAGACAATTATTAATGAATGCTTTGGTTGGTCAAGAGAAAGAGTATAATACTAGAAGTAAAGTTGTTAGAGGAGCTGGCCCTTAAGCCAAGCCAAAGACACCCATTGCCCACAAGAATTCCAAAGGATAATCCTAGAAAAGAAACACTTACCAAGAACCCTGTTGTCCCATGAAAAAATATCATTCCTCTTCGTGCCCAGGCTACCAAGAATACTTCTCCATCTAATGAACCTTCTTGTTTCCCTTTAAATGTTGTCCTACCAAGGAGTGTTCCATATGATATTGCCCAAGTATTGAGCCAAATTAAAGTGAGTGTTCCCGTCATTGAGTTTCTTAGAGTACCTGAGCATAAGAAGAGAGCATTTGAGTACTTGGGATTAAAAGAAGAAAAGAGTCACCCCAAGCAGGAATATAAATGTTATTGAGACTCCTCTTCAAATCACTGTTGGCCTTGAAACACCACCAGTAGTGGAGGATCTTGGAGAGGATATTGAGGTATATTTGGGGACATCATTGGTTGATTCCCAATTTAATTTTGATCCATTTTTCACAAATTTTCTCATAAAATATAGGTTGCTTCACAATTGCATGTTTGATTCCGGTGCATCATGTAATGTCGTGCCTCTAGAAGTCATGAATGAGTTGGATATCAAAGTGACAGCAGCATATGGGAAATGTATAGCCATGGATTCAAGGGAAGTGCTAGTTGTTGGTTGTGTGAAGGGTTTAGTAGTACAACTTGCAGCCTATCTGGGTAAAAACTTGAAACTTGATGTTGTAATTGTTGATTTCCATGCCAAATGGGGTATTCTTTTGTCAATAAAATGGGCTGCAAGTGTTGGTGGTAGTGTTCAAATGAACATGTCCTTTGCCACCATTCCCATTGAGGGAAGACTTTTCAAACTCTATGGTGAAAAGAAAATGTTGCACTTAATTGAAGATCCCAAAAATGCTTCTTATGAAGTGTTGTTTGCTGATGTAGATGTTGAAATTTTCATTGGTTTTGCTGATTGGAAAAGAGAAAAAGATGAATAAATCAGAGTGCCTTGATATGGTAGGTTCTCCAAGGACATTTATATTTGATGGAGCTTGCTCCAAATTTGGAAATGGTGCTAGTATAGTTTTGCTTTATCCTAGTTTGGAAGAGTTTCCTTTTTCCTTCAAACTTAATTTTGAATGCACTAACAATATTGCTAAGTATGAGGCATTGATTTTTGGGTTAAGGATTGCATGGAAATATGGAGTGAAGGATATTGTTGTGAAGGGGGATTCAAAGCTGGTTGTCAAGCAAGTAAGGAAGTTATATGCCACAAAAAATTAGCATATGAAACAATATAAGCATGATGTTTGGGACTTGATTGACATGTTTGATTCCTTTAAAATTGTTTACCATGATAGAAATATTAATGCTGTTATTGATAAGTTGGCTTTACTTGGCTCTAGATTTGATAATTGTATCATTTCACCGTTTTGTGAATATAATATTAAAGTGCTAACAAGGCCAGCTGTCCCGAATAATGTGAAACATTGGCAGATTTTTGATGATGATGCACAAGTGTTGAGGTTCTTACAAGGACAAGGTGAGTTTGTTGGTTAGAATATTTATTGTGAGCCTATGGTATGCATGAATGAAGGTAGAGAAACTTTGTTTGACAATGATATTATACAATTAAAGACAAACACCATTCCTAGAGGTCTTGTTACACTTGAATCAAATTTTAACAATGCTGATTGCATCATTAATAGGAACATGTTTGCTTCAAGGGATGTGGGAGAACAAAAATTAGGAACCAAGGATAAGCCAAGGAAGATTTGGTTGGGCATCAATCTCAGCAAATAGGAAAAACAGTTCTATGCCCAACTTTTAAATAAATATCAAGACTGCCTTGCTTGGTCTTATTCAGAGCTAAAGGCATATAGGGAAGACTTAATCCAACATGAGATCCCTCTTGAGGCCAAGACTAAGCCATTCAAATAGAGACAAAGGCCCATCAATCCACTTCTTTCTATGAAGATGCAAGAATAGTTCAAGAAAATGAGAGATGAAGGTATCATTCAACCTACTAGATACTCATCTTGGGTGGCAAACCTTGTGCCAGTTAGAAAGAAGAATGGAGATATCAAACTCTGTGTGGATTTTAGGAATCTAAAAAAATCATATATGAAGGACAGTTACCCCTTGCCAAACATGGAAAATATGTTGCAGCTTGTAATAGGGTCAGAGGTGATTTTTACTTTGGATGGTTTCTCCGGATATAATCAAGTAATTGTCAAATAATCAGAAAGACTTAAGACAACCTTCACTACTCCTTGGGGGACTTATGTTTTCTTAAGGATGCCCTTTGGGTTGATGAATGTTGGTGCCACTTTTCAAAGGGCAATGGATGTTGCCTTTGCTGGTTATATCAATGAGGTTATTGCAGTTTACCAAAATGATGTGAATTTTTTTTCAAGGCAATGAGGAGATCATTTGCAACACCTAGAGAAGATGATGATCAGATGTAGAGAGTATGGAATTTCCCTTAATCCAAAGAAGTGTCATTTTTGTGTGTAAAAATCCAAGTTTTTGGGACATATTGTGTCCAAAGATGGTTTTATGATAGACCTTGAAAGAGTGGAGGCAATCAACAAAGTACCTATCCCAATAACCAAGAAAGGTATCCAATCTTTCTTTGGCCAAATCAATTTCATTAGAAGGTTTGTTTCAAATTTTGCTGAGCTAACTACACAATCATGCTAAAAAAGAATAAAGTTATCAAGTGGGAGGAGGCTGCCATTCAAGATTTTGAAGGAATAAAGGATGCACTTAAGCATGCACCTATTTTGGCAGATCCAAACTATAAAATACCTTTCCAAATCTTTTCTTTTGCCTCTGAATTTACTATTGCTTCAGTTTTGTTACAAACAGATGAGAATGGAGCTGAGAGGTCTATTGCCTTCTTTAGAAAGGATTTATAAGTAGCTGAGTTGAGTTATACAATCATGGAAAAACAAGCATTTTCCTTGGTGAAAGAAACAAAGATTTTTAGGCCTTATATATTAAGTTCAAAAGTTGTGGCCTATGTTCCCCACACCATGGTTAAAGACATCTTATCAGGCATGGAGATATCAGGCAAGAGATGTAGATGGGTCAAAAAATTACAATAATATGATATGGATATCAAAAAAACAAAGATAGTAAGAGGTTTGGTTCTTGCTAAGCTCATGGATGAGAGCAACTTGCAAAATGTGGAAGTGAATCAGCTAGAGGAAGAAAGGATAGATGTGCTTGCAAAGTTGGTAAATTCTAAGTATTACAAAGGTGTGATCTTCTACCTCAGGCACCCATGCTATCCTAGTCACTTGAATAAAAATCAGAAAAGAGCTCTCAATCTAGCTTCTCAAAAATATATCATAACAGACCTTGGGCTAGCTTGGAAAAACCTTGAAGGTGTTCTTTTGAAATGCATAACTAAATATGAAGTTCCCAAGTTGATTGCTGATTTACATGGGGGAGTTTGTGGAGGAAATTTTGTTGGGAGAGTGATAGCACATAATATTTTAAGAACGGGTTATTGGTGGCCTATTCTTTTTAAAGATGCAACCCAGTTGGTTAGAAAGTGTGATAGTTGCCAACATTTCTCTTGAAGACTGAAAGCTTTAGGCTCCCTTCCTTTGCAGCCTATATCAATTAAAGCCCCTTTCAAACAATGGGGAATGGACTTCATTGGTGAGATTTTAGATCCTTCTAGTGTTGGTCATAAATGGATCCTTGTAGCAACTGATTATTTTACAAAGTGGGTTGAAGCAATTCCATCTAGAAAGGAAACACACCAAGTGGTAATGGATTTCTTGTTAAATCATATCATATGCAGGTTTAGAGTTCCAGTTAAGATTGTATCTGATAATGCCATGTGCTTTAGAGCCAAACCCTTGATGGCAATGTGTAATGAGTATGGAATAAATTTGACTTATTCTTTAAACTACAATCCACAAGGTAATGGGAAAGCTAAGTCAAGTAATAAGAACTTGCTCAAGATCATCAGAATGACCTTGGAAATTGACAAGAAGAAGTAAGGAGAGTAATTGAAATTTGTAGTTTGGGTTGATAAAATAACTCTTAAAGGAGCAACTAGTAAAAGACCTTTTGAATTGGTGTATGGAACTCAAGATTTTCTGCCCTTACATCTGTAATTACCCTCATTTCAGTTTTCTCAGAAGTTAGAAGATCAAGAACATGGCCCATATGAATCAAGAATCAATCAGATCATTGATTTGGATGAAGAAAGAAGAGCCCCTCATCAAAGGCATATCAGATTTAGAGAGAAATTGAAGAGGTTGTTTGATAAAAAGGTCACCCTTAGAGCCTTCAATGTGGGATATTTGGTTTTTCTATGGGATAGTAGGCATGAAGACAAGAGCAAGCATGGCAAGTTTGAGGCCCCTTTCAAACAATGGGGAATGGACTTCATTGGTGATATTTCAGATTCTTCTAGTGCTGGCCATAAATAGATCCGTGTAGTGAACTTACTACTTCACAAAGTGGGTTGAAGCAATTCCATCTAGAAAGGCAACACACCAAGTGGTTATGGATTTCTTTTTGAATCATATCATATGTATATTTGGAGTTCCAGTTAAGATAGTATCCAATAATGCCATGTGCTTTAGAGCCAAACCCTTGATGGCAATGTGCAATGGGTTTGGAATAAATTTGACTTATTCTTCAAATTACAATCCACAAGGGAATGGGAAAGCTGAGTCAAGTAATAAGAACTTGCCCTAGATCATTTGAAGGACCTTGGAAATGAACAAGAAGAAGTGGGGAGAACAATTGAAATTTACAGTTTGGGCTAATAGAATAACTCCAAAAAGAGAAACTGGTAAAATCCCTTTTGAATTGGTGTATGGAACTCAAGATTTGTTACCCTTACATCTACAATTATCCTCATTTCAGTTTTCTTAGCAGTTAGAAGATCAAGACCATGGCCATATGAATCAAGAATCAATTAGATCATTTAGTTGAATGAAGAAAGAAGAGCCTCTCATCAAAGGCATATCAGATTTAGAGAGAAATTGAAGAGTTTGTTTGATAAGGTCACTCCTAGAGCCTTCAATGTGTGAGATTGTGTTTTGCTATGGGATAGTAGGCAAGAAGACAAGGGAAAGCATTACAAGTTTGATGCATTATGGATGGGCCCTTATGTAATTGACATCAGAATTGGTGACCACACCTTTTTTCTCAAGGATCTAGACGGGGATTTTTTGGAGCTTCCTATTAATGGTAGACATTTAATACATTTCTTGGATTAAAATCCCCAAAGTGAGGTATGCACAAATTGTAAATTTGTATAGTCCTTGTTCTTTCTTTGTTTTTTGTCGTTTGTTGATGTAATTGAAGAGTTTGTTTGATAAGAAGGTCACTCCTAGAGCCTTCAATGTGGGAGATTGTGTTTTGCTATGGGATAGTAGGCAAGAAGACAAGGGAAAGCATTGCAATTTTGATGCATTATGGATGGGCCCTTATGTAATTGACATCAGAATTGGTGACCACACCTTTTTTCTCAAGGATCTAGATGGGGATTTGTTGGAGCTTCCTATTAATGGTAGACATTTAATACATTTCTTGGATTAAAATCCCCAAAGTGAGGTATGCACAAATTGTACATTTGTATAGTCCTTGTTCTTTCTTTGTTTTTTGTCGTTTGTTGATGTAATTGAAGAGTTTGTTTGATAAGAAGGTCACTCCTAGAGCCTTCAATGTGGGAGATTGTGTTTTTCTATGGGATAGTAGGCAAGAAGACAAGGGAAAGCATTGCAAGTTTGATGCATTATGGATGGGCCCTTATGTAATTGACATCAGAATTGGTGACCACACCTTTTTTCTCAAGGATCTAGATGGGGATTTGTTGGAGCTTCCTATTAATGGTAGACATTTAATACATTTCTTGGATTAAAATCCCCAAAGTGAGGTATGCACAAATTGTACATTTGTATAGTGCTTGTTCTTTCTTTGTTTTTTGTCGTTTGTTGATGTGTGGTTTTCCCTTTTTTCCTTGGCAGCCATTCTGGTGGTTTTCTTGGTCTGGTTTTTGGTGGAAATTTTGAAATTTTAGGCTGCCCTATGTTTTGACTCCTTGCCCAATGGTTTTTCTCACTTGGTCTATGTTTTGATCTTGTTGCACTAACTGGGAGTGCCCATCCCCAAGAAAGAGCCAATGTTCATCCCATTATTGAATTTTCATAGTGTACCCTAATTCTCCATGTCTAAGTTTTCTCAAAAATGTTTCATTTGGTCACTTTGGTGATCTACTGTTCACATTCCCCAATTGAATGCTTTGAAAGTGCCCATAACGTTATTGTTTTGCCCTATTATGAAGCAATATTCCCAGTTTTCTCCCATTTGTGCCCTAATTTCTTCAAATGTTCAGGTTGTGTTGTTTTCCTTTGCCAAATCATGCAAAAAACATGAAATTGATCAAATCCTTAATTAGTGTAAGCATTTTCCCAATCCCGAGCTCGAAAACAATGTCAAAAAATGATTCAGTTGGTTTGAAACCAAGAAATCTGCCTTCCTTGTCGAAAAATTTCAAATTCTAGGGCATCCTCTGTATTTTCCATGTTTTGACAGTCAGACGGGCATTCTCGGCCCATAAAATTCATCATCACACTGTTATTGCAATGTGGTGGGATCCTATTGGCTGGGGGAGGTCGGGAAATATTTTATAACTTGTCATTTTTGAAGTTTTGGCTAGGAGGAAAATTTTGACCCATGGCTCTGCCTTTTTCAAAGGATGTCTACGTGGCACATTTTGATTGGTCGTGGAGTGGCGGGTGGCAGATGTTCCTAAGAATTTTGGCTTTCATTTTGGATAAATTCTCAAAGTCATTTTTAGGCCCAAAAGCTTGCAGCGAATGGGAAGAGGACACGTGGACTCGGGGGACATGCGGGTGGTGGAGGAAGTTGGTGATTTGTGATTCAAAGTGTCAATGGAAAGTTTTGAGCCGATGGTCCGCATCTAATGAGAAGTGGACACGTGTCTAGGAATGCAAAAATTCAAACAAGGGGTCCAAGGGAGAATTTTGTGACATTTTACCGCTCCAATCCAGATCTAACATGTGTTCACAAAGTGGTAGGATGGGGAAGCAGGTTTTGCGATGACTTTGGAGTTTTTTAACTCCAAATGTTAAAGGTAAAAATTGGATCCGAGGTTCTGAAAACCAATCAAAAAGGGACACGTGTCCAAGGAATGCAAAAAATTAGGTAAAGGGAGCTAGGTCAAAATTGGATGCATGCCTCTCCAGCCAATCTATGGAGGACACGTGGCATTCTTCAAAGAATTCAAATGGAGAGTGCGGGCCCGAGGA
The DNA here is from genome assembly GCA_019776745.2 of Taxus chinensis. Lineage (NCBI taxonomy): Eukaryota > Viridiplantae > Streptophyta > Pinopsida > Cupressales > Taxaceae > Taxus > Taxus chinensis. The sequence goes on from CM034151.1 coordinate 79,311,919, forward strand.
AGGTTTTGAAACTTTACATTTTGGTGGGTAGAATTGGAGGCCTGGACCCACAGCTAAATGAAGAACGCCACATGGTGAGGAAGAGAGCAGGTGTTTAGGCATGCAGAGAATTTTTAGCAAAATTTCCTTTTTTCAAAAAAGGGGAAAAATGGTTAGAATTGGCCTGCATGTTAATGGGGGCCCACACATGGACACGTGGTGGGCCTAGGGGGCATGTGGGAAAATTTTGCAAAATGTTCCAAAGATCCCAAAAAGGTCACAAATGCATTTTTTAAGAATGGGAGCCCGAACCAATGGTATTCTGACACGTATACTACCTAATCCAAAGGTATAAATAGGAATATTCAAGAATCGCATCCTCCACATGGAGGGCTAGCATTTAAGGTTGATTCAAAATCGACGGTTTGTACAATTTTCATTTTTTGGCTACCATGAGAGCTCTAAGGATCTTGGAAATCACATTTATTCATCAAATCACATCAAATTTTATATGATTTTACATCCACTCATCCTTCTGAGAAAAATGGAACCATTTTCAAGAGCTATTTTGGTGATCTATGATGTTTTTGATGCATTTTTGGTCAGACCCAATGTAAAAAATGTGAAAAGGTGAAAATAAAAAGTTACAGAGGTGAAATGATGAGGGAAAAGGTGAAAAATGATTAACAAAGCATGCTGGTATGCTTGAATGGAAAAAACATGACCCTAAGATGGATTAGAATATGAATTGGTGTAATATTTTAAAAAAATTGCATCCCTGGCAACCTACGAGTTGTTTATCTAGTTTGATGTCATTTTCATGAAATCATGAGGAATTGTGGTACCAGAATTGAGCCCATGGCATATTCTTTTCTTGGGAAGCAAGAGTCCAAGCTAGCATTGGGTATATATGATATTTTTTGAAGCATGTGTAAGGGGGGATAGAAGAGGAGAAAAATACGTAGATTTTTTAAGGAAGAAGCCCATTTTCTCTAAAAAAACTACCTGAGAGACATTTTCAATTCCATTTTTGTATCAGTATTTCATCATGTTGAGTTGGTTTCAGTTGTAAATCCATCAATAGGCTCTAAGATTGTTCTTATAGCACTCCCCTACTGATGTATTTGATCAAAATTTGGATTATTTGGTGTTATCTCTTTGCAAGATTTGCATATGCTTATGTTTTAGAATGATTCCAATGTGTGTTTCTTACTCATGTTGCAATCTTATGTTTAAGATCTCTTTGATTATACAGGGTCTCATTTCTTTTTGTTGGTTTAATGGAATTTTCAATCTTATATTTATAAGATCCTTCATCTGACAGAAGATAAACATATTTAAAATCATTTTAGTGTCCCTGAATATTGAGATTATTTGTAAACCTTTGGGTGCACCTTAGGCCATGATTAAATAGGGATTCTTGGATACTTTTTTGGTATTTTGCTTCAATATTTTGTGGCAGGTTATCAAAGGTTGCGTGGAAGAGTGCAGATCTGGGCCTCCATTTGTGCACATATCCTGGTTGAAGGAGCATTTGAAACTCTTGAAGCATTCTTGTTGTGTAAGTGTTATAAAATTTCTTGCAAAGGTTCTCAAGGAAGTTGGTAATTCTTAGCTAGTCTTGTCTAAACATCTCCCAAAAAAATTTCATCCAAAATAACTCATCCTACCCATACTACCCCTGTACTACATTGTGTGTCAACAAAATAATATAACCCATTCACAAAAATGCACAAAGTATATTAGGATTTTATCATGTCTCTAGAAGGCTTAGCCTTGTCTTGAAAGCATTTCCATCATTTAGTAGTGATAAATCCTTTGAGTTTGGATAATAGATAATTGATCATGTTTTCTGAAGGCCATCTCCATACAATTGTGCAAAATACAAGGATATCTCCATCTCCTTTACCATACAAGGGCTGCAATATAGGTTCTCTTGCCTTGGTTGGTAGGAACAACCTAAAACAGTGAGGGTCAGATCAAAATCCTTCTGTGGTTCTACCCACTCCTTCAAATCATGAGTTCTTACAAGTCAGATAGATGTTTTCCCCAGCTAAAAATGACACATAAATCATTTATATACCCTTGAGTGTTTTGTTAGATCCACGATGTTGCTTGAGTTGTGAAGGAGATTAAGTTTGGGTACCAATAAGTAACAGGGACAATGTTAGAAATCCAATGAGGATAATCGATGGGTAAGATGAAGGAAATGGAAAGAATGCACTGAAGTTCTTATTTGATGAGAAGAACAATGCAAGGTTGCATTTTCCTCAGATTTTGTTTGATAGGTTTGGCATTGGGAATGGTTATGATATTGTTGACCACTATGGTGGGGTCAATACTCAGCATGTCCGTGTAAGACCAAGCGAAAGTGTGGTTATGATCTCAGAGAAAAGAAGTGATGGATTCCTATTCAATGAAATCTAAATATTGTCAAATCTTTAGGATGTGTAGGTCATCCTAAGTATGAATGTTGATCTGGATAGTCGATTCATTCAACATGGTTTGGGTCTCAGATGGTAATGACCGATGGATATATGAGTCTTCTACACCAAGGTAGGTGAGTATGGATTCATCATCCTGGCATTGAATGACGTTAATGGTAGGTGTGTCATCATCAATCATCTCAGGATATAGGAATGGAAGAGTGGAAGGGGCCTCACCTTTGCATTGATAAGTCAGAGGCCCTAAGGAAATGGTGTTTATTGAAAAAAAAAATTAGGAGGAATAGATTCAGGATCAGTCAACCCCGTCGGTGAGCGTGGTGATGAAGGTGTAGAAGGGATAGGGTCCTCAATGAGTTCAATGTGGGCCTGTTTGGTAGGAGGTTCAGGGAAGCTGATACCACTATGGTCATTATGTTTTCAGGTGGTACCTGGAATAACAATATAGCAGCCTTGCTCATAAAATCCAAAACCAAAACCCTTCCACGCACTGTAGTGCAAGAAGGTGTGGGAAAAATGGTGATTGGTAATTGATTGCAAGTCAAGGGAAAATAGGTGGGGTTGTGATGGTGGTTCAGGTGTGTAAGTGGTAGTATCAAGTCCCCCATAAGTGAGACTAGTACAAAGATGAGGAGTACCATAAAGGAGGAATTATCCTATATGATGATTATAGTGAGGGTGTTTTTGAAGGCTTCCATACTCATGTGGAGTAAGGAATGTGTTGACACTATATAGGCGGTACTCCCCCATAGTGAGGCATTGAAAAAAACCTTCCAAGGGATCAGTGGTTGGTATTTGGGTAGTTGGTATGGATGATGTGTCGGAGGTCGATGCGGAGGTGGAGTTAATAGATTGGGAAGCTAATGGGTTAGCCGTAGAAGTTATAGTAGCGGTAGGAATGGAGAAGGTATGTGCGGTGAAAGCAGTAGTTGTACTAGTAGGTGGAGGTGTAGGTGAAGCGGTATTGGTTGCAGAGGTAGATGGCTTGACAGGTATGAGCACATCATTGGGTCAGTAAAGCATGTTGCATGTTTTGAAAGGTGATGGGTCAGCTGGAATGGTATAAGTGTGTCCCTCATGTTCAAACTTTACACAATGATGCAAAGTGGAAAGAACGCAACCCATGACACAGATCTAGGGTCTACCAAGCAACAAGTTATATTAGAATTCCCCCTCCAAAATGTAAAACAATTCTGGAACAATGTGGGGGCCCACACGAATGTGAAGGATGATAGTGCCTAGTGTGGAGGTGATAGTGTCGTTGAACGAAATGCAACATGATCGGATGTTTATGCATGTAATTGTCAAGTATGCGCATTTGAGAAAATGCATGGGATGAAATTATGTTAATGCTAGTGCCTCCTTCAATCATCACACGGTGTACCTATATGTCATCAATGTGGACAGAGATGAAGAAGGCTAGGTTCGGATCATCATTTTGGTATGGCATGATCTCCTCCTCTAAGAAGCTAAGGGAGGCCACATGGTGGATAAGGTGAGGTGAGGATGAAGGTGGTAATTTGGTGAGAGAGGTTACATTATGGGGTGTGATAATGGAGGCTACAGGTGTAGGGTCATTGGGTAAAACCTCAATAGGTTGAAGAACCTCCATGAGAGATTGATAATGGGATTCAGAGGTTTGGATGAGGTCATATAAGGACATTTTAAGGGGTGATTTGTGTATTTGTTTGAGCATAGTGCGATGTGTGATGCCATTAGAAATGGGGTACGTGGGGCTGCAGATAGTTATTTTAGGTATGGGTACAGGTGGTATGTTGGGTATAGGATTGGTTGGTGGGTCAAATACCTTTTCTTTTCCCTTTTGTGCACATGTAGTGACATGTATCATGTTGATTTGAGGGAAGTTGGAAAATGGAGAAGGTGTAGGGTAAGTGGTATAATGACATGAAGGGAAAAACCCTAGTGGAGGAGAAAAGCCCTGGAGGTCAGCTGGGCACAATGAAATTTACGTGGTGGCGTAGCAAGTTCTCTAATGCGAACCATGTTAATCTCAAATTTTGGGTGTGGCTCTAAGGGCTGTGAGGGTGGAGGGTGTGGTTATTGAGTGGGCACTGTGGGAATGGGTGTTGGTGAAGTAGGATCCTCGTCGAGAAGGTCGTCGTCATCAAAGTTGGTTTCTAGCGGATAGAATTGGATAAGGACAGTTTTCAAGGCTTTACAGTTATCCACATCATGCCCTGACACATGATGGTATGCAAAAATTTTAGTATCATCAAACCCTTTTGGCTTGGGTTTGAGGGGGTCCTAAGGTTAGAGTGGCGGTAATGTGATAACAGAAGTCTCAAGGAGGTTGGTTAAAATTTTGGCATAGGAACCTGCTAGTGGATCACAATGGGAAATGAACGTGGGTTTGGGTGCAGGTGTGGTTGATTGTCAAGGAACTAGTTTTGGAAGGGTAGGAATAAGTCAAGCTATGTGTTTAGGTGCCGGTGTGGTTTGAGGTATTGGTCGGGTTCGTATGAGTAGGGGTACAGTAGATGGACAGGTAGAAGGGTGTGTGGCTATTTTAACTACCTTATTGTGGGGTAGTGGGGTTTTGTTTTTGGGTTGCGCCTTCTTGGGTAAAGGTGATGTGGGTTTACGAGGTATAGAATGGAAATTAGATCGAGGAAGAGGGTGAGTTACCCATGGGGATAATGGGGGTGCTGTGAAGGTAGATGACACAGGTCCTACTTGGGGTGTGAGGGACAAAGACTAAAGTATAGTGGGTAGTGAAGCAATAGCTGAAGGTATTGGATGTATTGGTGGAAAAGAGACTACAGGTGAGGATATGAGTCATGTTTTGTGCCCAGGTAGGTTAGAGGTATGTGAGGAAGGAATGGGTTGTTGTGTTATTAGTTTATGGATGGGTGAAAGGTGCTTGACCTTTTTGGGTAGCTGAGGTCTTAAGGTAGACAAGAAAATTACGGGTGTGATTGGTGTGGTCGAGGTATGAGACTGATGAGTTTGTTTCTTTGGTTTGAGTGTCATAGTAGGTGTGGTATTGAAATTGGAGGATGTAGCTCAGTCTAGTTTAATAGGTGGATGAGTAAGGCTAGTGGTCGTGGTGACCCCTAAAGTGGTAACAGGTTTAGTGGAGGTAATTTTTGTGAGTATGTGTTTAGGTTAAGGTATAGGTCAGGTTATGGGTAAGGGTGTGCTGTGAGTGCTAACGGGTATCGTGGAAGGGGTTACAAAAGTAGTGGTTATATTTGGTTTGATGGGTGTAAATGTTTTTGTGTGGATAGTGGAGGTATTAGCGAGGGATCTCTGCATCTGTGTTGAGACAGGGAGTAAGACACAACCCCGTAATAAATCCCTATCCACATAATCTAAGTGCTCAGCCAAACGTGAGAACGACATGTCTGTAGGTGGACTTGGTGAGGACCTAATGGGAATCCCTGTAAAATGTGTCTTAGAGATGGGGAATTGGTCAACCTCAGCTTCCGTGGGTAAGAGAGCTGAAAGTAGGTCTGTTGGATTTTGGGTAGCTAATGGAGAATGCTCGCTAAGAGGAAAAGGTATCTCAACTGGGCCTATGATGGGTGGAAGAGATGATGAGAGCTCCTCTATAGGTGGAGGAATGGATAGGTGCTCCTCTATGGGTGGAGGAGCTAATGGGTTCTCCTCTACGGGTGGAGGAGGTAATGGGTGCTCCTCTGTGGGTGGAGGAGGTATGGTAGGTAAAGGTTCTCTAAGTGGTGAAGGTAGGGGTGAGAGGGGCTCAATGTTAGTGGAAGACCCATCCATTAGTGATGAAGGAGATGAAAGGTGTTCCTCTGTTGGTGAAACAATAGTGAAGGTTGGTTCCAATGTAGAAGGAGGATCTCAGGCTATGATTTCCTCTATGGAAGGGATGTGAGGTAATTGAGAGGTGATAGGTACATCGTTAAAGATTGCATGAACCTCATAGGTGTGGGTTTCATGAGTGGATGTCTCACCGGTTTTATTGGATGAAAGGGCATGGCTGGGAATCAATTTTTTGAAGATTTGTAGATTTTAGTTTGGGGTGGTGTTGGGATTATCCATAGTTAACTCACCTTTCTCAAGCATTTCTTTGACAATATTCTTGAAAGGGATGCAATTTCCATCACTATGACCCTTTACTCGGTGATAGTTATATAAATCGTGTTCCTTATACCATGTGAATATGGGGCGAGCAGGGTCAAAACCAGTGTGTGATTTTATGGGTGGAAGGGTGATGGCTCCAGCTTTGATAAGATTTTCTAAGACATAAGAGTAAGGTTCCCCCAATTGGGGTATATTTTCGTTGCTCTTTTATGAATCGAAAACCCTGGACAGGTGATAGATTAGAAGAGGGTGTAGCTTGATTGGATGGATGTACTGGGCCATCCTTGAGTACCATTCTGTTAGTGGTACCCTTAGCCTTTAAATAATTGGTTGGTGGTTTGGAAGAAGAAGAAGTTTCCTTTGACTTGAATGTTGAATTCTTATTTTGTAATTGTATTTTCTTCTCTTTGATGGCCTGAATATCTAACTTTAGTGCCATAGTGAATGCGTCATCAAATGTTCAGAAAGTTTGAAACTGCAAGGTTAGGGAGATATGTCTGGTGCAAGCTCATGTGAAGAGCTCGATGAGTTCAGTTTGTGGCAGTTAGAAGGTAAGTTGATTGATCAAGATGCGCCAGTGAGCAAAAAAATTTGTGATAGATAAATCCTCGTACTGACATGTGGAATATAGATCGGTCATGGTAACCGTCTTAGTGATATTGATAGAGAAATGATCCAAGAAAGCTTGGGCTACTTGATTGAATGAAAATATAGAGTGTTTAGGTAACCCATTGTACCAATCGAGTGCTGGCCTAGTGAGGGACATGGGAAAAGTTCTCAAAAGTAAGGCATCATCATGAGCGATCAGATAACACTCGTGTTTGAACGAGCAAAAATGATATTGTGGGTCTTCCTTGCTATTGAAGTGGTTGAATTTAGGCATTTCCCAATGCACAGGCTATGAGCGGATAGGAATGGATGGGTGAATTGGCTCGTTGTAAATCTCATCATAGGTGAGAGTGTTGTGGGAGCTGAAAATTGATGCCTCCAGTGTCTACATCTTATCCAACATCAATTTAATTAGGTCATTTGTGGGTTGTGATGACTTGATGCCCCCTATAACATGAGGAGGTTCGTTTTGGGCATATAATGGGGGTGGCATTCCAGTGTATGGGACTTCCATATAAGGTGGTGGAGAAGAAGGCAGTGAAATAGGGGGTACGTACCTAGAATGAATAATAGATGAAATAGGTAGTTGTTGGTAGTATGTCTATGGGGGTGGAAGGGTCATGGTAACCCTAGTGGCAATATGGGCCAATGATTGTGGAATGGAAAGAACTACGTTTTGAAATGGGGTAGGGGTCACCAACACTAGAGGTGGTAATGTAGCTACAGGTAGGTCTGAGATAGTAGGGGTAGATGAGGTTGTGTTTGGGGTATTCGTCGGGGGTATGGTGGATGTGATGGGTACTATAGAGGTAAAAAACACGACATTCATAGCGGGTATAGAACCTAACTATGAAATGACTGGGGGTAAGGTACATGTAGGTAGCACATAGCTAGATGGGGCCGATGTGGAAGTGGGTGTGAGATCTGTGGGGATAGATATGGGAATTTCATATATCAACTAATCTGAAGGCATCTCGAGTGGATGAGTGGGAGAGGTAAAATTGTAAGGCGGCAGGGTTCTTGTCAAGGAGTCGTGTGAAATCCTCATCTCTGGTAATGATATTGGTAGGTTGAATGGGGTCTGTGGTTGGTGATAAGATAGAAGGTGGTGAAGGGCTAGGTGGGAGTGGTTGGCAACTGACATGGAACATGAGGGTGTCTGCTTGTCTTTAGGTCAGCACCATGTGAAGTAGTATTGATCAGGTAGGGCTGCTTCTCTGTAAATGACATAGAGAACAATAGCAACAAGTGAATCTGGTGATAAAAAAATGGATGTAGTAAAAAATGGTGGGTGGAATGTGAAATAGGCTAACTGATGTTGGTTATGGAAAAACCAATGTCGGTCAGGGGTAACCACTACCAGTCACTGTAGAAACTGGACAATGAGTAAACAACAAGGCAGAAGGTAAAATCTGATAGGTATGCCAAATATGGGGATGTTTAAAATGTCAATGGGAATAATGATAGTGATAGAGATTGTGAAAAGTGGAAGAAAGTGAGGTAAAATGTAATTTTGAGTAGTTTAGAAAAAGGACCTAGAACCGACACTGGTTGGGTATAACTGATGGCGGTTAGAGCTAACCGATGACGGTTACTGTGAAATTAAAACAATGATGAAAGAAAGTGGTTGTGAATTAAAATTTGATGTGGAATCAAACCCAGAATTCTGGGAATGATGATGATATGGCCCAAGCACACTCAAGTGAAGCTGGAATACACCAGCTATGATGAGGAACACACAAGGATGAACAAAAAAAGAGTGATGAACATGATCTTTCACCTCAAAATGTAAGCCAAGAAAAAACACCAAGAAAATGAGATCCTAGGAGTGCCTTTTCTATTATGTTTGTGTAGCTTATGCTATTTAGGGACTGACACATGAATTGTGAAATAGAGTTTTTGGTGAGGATGAAATCCTACAAAGAAGGAGATCTACAAGGTGAGGTTTCAGGTATGTTATGGTAGGAGGGAGGGCTTCACTTTGAAGTATGACTCAACATAGCAGCGAGTTAGGTACCCACTGTGTCATGATCATGTGATCACCTACATCTTCTTCCAGGTAATATTTTGTTTAAGAATGTATGTATTTGAATTTTTGTGTGGTTTGGTAAGACTCAGAGAAAGAGAAAAGGATAGAAGTGCTTTTCTATGATTCGTTTATCAACCATCAGCTGGTCATGACCTCCAGCATATAGGTTTCCCTCAATTAATGTGAGCTAATGCAATAAATCAGAATGAAATGTAATTGTTTTTAAACCCAAATCAAAAATGTGGAATTGGATGACACAATAAGATGAAGAAAAAGAGGGATGCTCTTTCACTATAATGTAGAAAACATGAAGAGATTATTCTTTTTTAATTACACCAAAAGAAAAGTTTCCTTTAGAGAAAATAGAAAGAAGGAGTAGATTACCAAGGAAGAAAATTAGTGTGTACGCTTTTTAGAAGGGAAAAAAACACACAATTTTTTCCTAGGAATGAATGAAATGCAAGGAACCACGAATGGGTCCCATCAAGTGTGCCAAAATGTTTCACCTTTTTCTTAGATTGTTTCTTTGAAGTGTTGACAAAATAGATAGGGTAACTGGCATAGGAGGAATATTTGTTCAAATATTGATTGATGGGTTGTTGCATGCATTGTATGACTTCCGAATCCATTGCTTGATCATGAGAGCTTCCTTTTGGCTAGAAGGAACTTCCTGAAATGAAAACAAGATCACCGATTGTTAGGTTGTTCTACAACAAGCCTTATACTTGCATGTGAATTGCCTAAAGATACGCTCGCCATATAAGAATAATTCATAATTTCTATATCGCTATCTAATAACCACTAGCCTTTTAAATCCTCCACCCAATCAACCCATGCTAGTAGTCAAAGTCAAACTTTTCATTTTTTATTTTATAAAATGATTTTAGGTAGCTCACTGGAATCCACGATCATATCTCTTAAATCTGAAATCCAACAGGCTTAAGCTAGAATAGCTTCTCATAAGGTCATATTTATTCTCCTTTTACATCTAATCTGCAGGTCTGAAAAAAGTCTTCTACATAGTACTCAGGTGAGTCAGTGTGAGGAAAAATTCAGGTACCCTTAGGTCTCTATTCTAAGAGTGTGTGATAACAAACACAGAGAACTGGTGACAGTCAAGGGTGACTAACAATCCTTAGGTATAATCGGTTGATGTTACTGTGAGATCTGAAACTGTCATAAAATAGGGTTTTAGTCCTCCTTATGTGACTTGCACAAAGGATTTTGGTTGGCTGCCCAAGATTGCAACTAGTCATCGAATCACTAGACATAATGAAAATTTGTGAGGTTATAATGGTTACAATCAAGAATCAAGAATCTTGGATAATGTCAATGGGGAACAAGATAAAAATTGGGTGCATAACATTATGTTGCACGCCCATCTACAAATGCTACATCCAAACCGGAGAAGCTCCTAAACGTTACTCCTTAGATTATCATCTAATGAGCATCATGCCACCACTGTGTGTGAAGGATGGAGGTCCTTGATGATGATCTATTCAAGTTCTGCCTATTTAATCACCTGAACCTCCTCTTAAGAATAGCTTCTGCATCTCCTCCACTGCACAGTTATCTACGATATTACTTGGATAGATCAAATCATAAGCACTGGGATGGCTATGTATGAGAAGATTCTTTATCACCTCCTCCTACTAAGTCATCTACAGTGTTGGTATCCAGATTTAATCTCACTTAACAACTTGAACAACATCATGAACTTGCACAAGACACTCAAGGATAGATACATGGTTTGTACGTCATTCATAGCCAATGGGAGCACACCTATCTGCTTGTTTGTATTCAAGATTTGAGGGAGTGGATAGCACCTTCAAAAGGGTTTTAATCTAACCCTCACTGTTTTAGGTTGTGCCTATCAACCAAGGCAAGAGAACCTATATTGCAGCCCTTATCATGGTAAAGGAGATGACTCATATCCTTGTGTTTTGCATATGATATGGAAGAGGCCTTGTGAAAACATGATCAAGCATCCATTATCCAAAATCAAAGGAGTTTGTCACTACTAAATGATGGAAATGTGCTCAAAACAAGGTCTAGGTTGAGTTGGCTTTGAGGAGACATGATAAAACCCTGAAGATATGCTTTAAATGCATTTTTGTGAAATAGTGATGATAATTCTTTTGTAATGACACATTAATGTAATGTAGGGGTAGTATTGGTAGGATGAATTAGGTTTGAATGAAATTTTGTGGGGAGATGTTCTTAAACAAGTCTAGCTGGGAGTTACCAACTTTTAGTGACTTTTTGAACCTTTGCAGTGAAATTTGCAAGTGACCTACAAAACAAGAATGGTTCCAAGAGGTTTTAAATGATCCTTCAACTAGGATATGTGCACAAATGGAGGTCCAGATCTGCACTCTTCCACATAGCCTTTGATAACATACCAAAAAATCTTGAAGCAAAATACCAACAAAGTATGAAAGGAATCTGATGTTCAATCATGACCTAAGGTGCACCGAAAGGTTTACAAACAGTCTCATTATTCAGGGACAGTAAAATTATTTTAAATATGTGTATCTTCTATTAGATGAAATATCTTCTGAGTATAATATTGCGAATTCCATTAAACCATCAACAAGAAGTGAGACCCTGTATGATAGGAAAGAGATCCTAAACACAATGTATTGCAACATGAGCAAGAAACATAAGGGTTATGAAAACATTCTGACGACATAAGTATATGCAAACTTTTGCCAAGAGATATAACACCACATAATCCAAAACACGATCAAATACATCAGTAGGGGGAATGGTCTATGAGAACAATCTCAGAGCCTGTTGATGGCTTTAGGCAACTAAAACCAACTCAACATGATGAAAAATGATACAAAAATGATGAGGTTAAAAATAAGGCTCTCAGGTAAAGGTTTTCTAGCCGTTAGAGAAATGGATTTCTTCCAGCCTTTTTGCTTGAAAATTCTGAGTCTTTTTCTCTCGGGATCTTTTTCTCCTGACCCTTCTACAAAATGATTCAAAAATATCATTTTATATCTCATGCCAGCTTGGATATGTTTCATCCCAAGTAAAGAATATGCATAAAGCCTATGATCAAGATTACACGGTCTGTTCCTCTAGGATATCTTGTTATCCAGGTTGGTTTTGATAACATTATGGTCAAACTATGATAATGAACTGTATATCTAGTGCTAGTTATTTGGTTTCCAAGTGAATGGTACAACTAGAGGGTTTTTTCCAAGAAGGTAGAGGTTTGCATGACATTGGAGATCCTTATCCATCCCAGGGTTTCGTTTTATGGCATTTAGACATGGCTAACATGCATTTGCAGTAGAATCTTCCACCCTTTGCTTCATGATTTCTAATTGTATGCAGGGTATTAAAATCTCTAATGGTCTCACCCTCTATCTACCAATCAGTTTTTGGATGATAAATTTTATGATGGGTAAGGCCTTTGTCCATGAAGCCTCCGATTTTAAGGTGGCTCTTAATGATTATGCCATTGGTGTCAGAAGGACAGATGGTTAACTTCCATAAAAGTACTATATAAAATTTCATGCATTTTGATGGAGAATCAGTGATTTCCAAGCTCAGATTAGCACGCATCCCATGGGGTCCCAAGGATTAAGCATTTTCACAATATTCATTGATTTTAGGTATGCAACCTAATCCAATGCTAAGCCTGACATTTCGGTTTGGAATGAGATCTGCATGAAAGAGTAAATAGTAAACTTTCTGATCTTTGGATAAGGCGGGACACATGCTTTCAAAATGTTGGTAAGATTCAATTGCTTCCCTAGTTCCGTTTAAGGTAAATGTATTTAGGTGACCCTTCTTAATCTTTGGAAAATCTCCCTGCTAAAACTATCTGCTTCCCCCTTAGAGAAAATCCAGAAGAGATGTCCTCATGGATGGGTGCCCTACCTAAAAATGCGAGCCAATTTTATGAATTTCACCAACCTGTGGCTTGGGAAATAGTCACTAAATTTTCTCAAAGATTTTTGTGGGTTTGGGCGTTAAACATCCGCTATCTTCTCTTATACCACATGAGTGACCCTAATTGTTAAAGTTGGTCGTGGAGGCCATTTTTAGAGAGTCCAAGGTATTTGGGTGGAAATCATCTGAAAGCATGAAATACTCATTGCGGGCCCATGCTCCTCTAGAATGGAGTCCTTTTTCAATCAATGCCACATGTCTCCCCCTAGATTGGTCTTCTTTTTGGCACACATCCAATTTGTGGTCCTCTGTTGGGGCCATTAACTAAATGTACTTTGTGGGAGATAGCCAAAAGGTAATAGAATTAGTTTCTAGTATTGATCCCCGCCTCCTCCGAGGACCTCCCCTTAGCTACCATGATAATTCTGGAAAAGGGTGGCTCAGTTCATATGAGGAAAAGTGGACAAAATTTCTGGATAATAGAGTTTTCTAGATTCCAGGAGGATACTATCAAATGGGAAACCATTTCCATCAACCTCACTCCAGGATTTGATGGAGATATCTAACCCTTTGGGACACGGGTTAGCTCAACATTGGAAATCACGGGGATTTCTATATCCCCATTTTTCAGACCAAGGAGGACTCCATTAAATGGAAAGAGGAAGATTCATGGGAATTTTCCTTTGGCCCCAAATCTTGCCTATATCTTAAATTTCAAGGATGATCTATAAACCTGACTATTGGGGTGAAGGCTTTCAGGTGAAGGATCTTATCCCTAAGGTTAATATATTCCGAGGCAAAAAACAATGTCCAAAATTAGAATTAGTGACTGTCTGACAATCCTCATGCCCCTTCCTGAAACGAAGTCTGCCTAATAGATGCTCTCTTTGCAATCCTGTCGGACACTAAAATTAATTTTGACACTCCCCTTTGGTCCAAAATCGACAAGATAAACACCCTTCATCACAGTGTAACCTAGCCATGGCCCACCAATCACCCTAGCTAATCATTAATTGCGCCATGTAATCTACATTAAATTAATAGCATTATGCGGGGCCGCAGACAAAATAATTATTATTTAAATATCCTTAAACTTAGATAATATCCACACAGTTAGAACATTCACTTAGACATCCTCATCAAACCAACTCAGGAGCTCTAAGACCTATTCTCAGTAAGTTGTTCTGATAACTAATTTGACGGGCAAACTTACCCCTGTATGCCCGTCAAAAATGTAAAAAATGCCTACAGGATCCCTCTAGACCACATCCCTGCATTTGCTCACAAGGAAGCTCCCAGTCCATTTCCATGGGATTTTAAATGAAGTGAGACCAAGGAAATAAGGAGGATCTACCTAGTTTAGAAAACCTAGAAAATCCCGCCTTGACCGACGCTGGTTACCCCTAACCCTCACCAGCTAAGCTAGACCGCCGTTGGTTACCCTTTTAACCCCTAAACTACCTTATTCTCAAGGTTGGAAAACACTGGGAGAAGGTTGACGAGTAAGAACACATCTCAGAGAGATAACACATCTTTAGAGAGAAAATTCTAGTGGAAACCCACATGCAAGGAAGGAGATTGAGCATCTTCTCTTGCACAGCCATCCCAGCCATGATCTGATCTATCCAAGCAAAGAGGAGTGTACATGCAGCCCATGTAGAAGATTTCTTTCAGTTGGTGATCACTCACAACCTTCAAACCCCTCATTAACACCTCCATCCCTCATACACAGGCATTTAGGACCAGAATCCAATTAAGTATAACATCATACTTTCCTGGTTTATTTCATTTCATCATCATTTTATCATCGATTGTTTATCTTGCCCCCTATTGACCTTCTCCAATATTTTCACCAACTCATATACCCATTAAAACCTCGCCAAAGCCTACTCCAGTAACCCAATATTTCACCCTGACTCACCAAAGTCCTTTGTGTAATCACAAAGGAGACCAAAAGCTTGTTCTATGATATTTCCAGATCTCAAAGTAACTGGCACCGGTCACACCTAACCACCGTTGGTCACCCCTGACTGACATCGGTCTCTGTATTTTATCGTACAACCCTGAATAGAGACCTACCCACCAAATTTTATCTCAACCCTCACTTCACCTTGTGACCTATCCGAGACCTTTATTAGACTTGTAGAGACCCATAACCAACCATTTGACCTTTGGATTCTATTCTAGCTTAGCCTGTTAGATTAGATCTATTTCTTATTGTGTTTTAAGTGAGATACCTAAATCATTTCAAAAATAACAATAGGATTTACCTTTGTTTGCAGTATTAAATTGTTTAAAACAGTGGACTGACAGCCATCTAGGAAGTATCACACTTCCTGGATCTAGCATACACTAGGCAGTTCACTGCCCATATTGTTTAATTCCTTCTGGTGGTCTTGTTTTCATTACATGTAGTTCCTCCTAGCCAAAAGGAAGCTCTCACGATCAGATTGTGGATCTCAGTAGTCATACATGTGTAACAACCCATTAATCGACATTTGAATAGGTATTCCTCCTACACCCGTTACCCTATCTGTTTCATCAACACTTCAAAGAAATGATCTAAGAAAAAGGTGAAACATTTTGGCACGCCCGGTGGGACCCATCCGGGGTTCCTTACATTTCATTCATTCCTAGGAAAAAATTGTGTGTTTGTTTCCCTTCTGAAAAGCGTACACACTAATTTTCTTCCCTGGTAATCCACCTCTTCTTTCTATTTTCTCTAAAGGAAACTTTTCTTTTGGTGTAATTAAAAAGAACCATTTCTTCATGTTTTCTACATTGTAGTGAAAGAGCATCCCTCTTCCTCTTCATCTTATTGTGTCATCTAATTTCACATTTTCTATTTGGGTTTTAAAATAAGTGCATTCCATTCTGATTTATTGCATTAGCTCACATTAATTGAGGGAAACCTATACGCTGGAAGTCATGACCAGCTGATGGTTGACAAATGAATCATAGAAAAGCACTTCTGTCCTTTTCTCTTTCTCTAAGTCTTACCAAACCTCACAAAAATTCAAAATACATACATTCTTAAACAACATCCTACCTAGAAGAAGCTGTAGGTGATCACACGATCACGGACACAGTGGGCACCCAGCTCGCTGCTCTGTTGAGTCATACTTTAGAGTGAAGCCCCCCCCCCACCATAACATACTTGAAACCTCACCTTTTAGATCTCCTTCTTTGTAGGAAGCCATCCTCACCAAAAACTCTATTTCACAATTCATGTGTCAGTCCCTAAATAGCATAAGCTAAACAAACATAATAGAAAGGGCACTCTTAAGATCGCATTTTCTTAGTGTTTCTGCTTGGCTTGCATTTTGAGGTGAGAGATCACGTTCATCACTTTTTTTTGTTCATCCTTGCACGCTCCTCATCACAGCTGGTGTATTCCGGCTTCACCTGAGTGTGCCTGGGCCATATCATCATCATTCTCATAATTCTGGGTCTGATTCTACATCATATTTTAATTCACAACCACTTTCTTTCATCACTGTTTCAATTTCACAGTAACCGTCGTCGGTTACCTCTGACCGCCATCGGTTATACCCAACCGACATCGGTTCCAGGTCCTTTTGCTAACCTACTCAAAAGGACATTTTACTTCACTTTCTTCCACTTTTCACAGTCCCTATCATTTTCATTATTCCCATTGACATTTTAAACATCTTCAGATTTGGCATACCTGTCAGATTTTACCTTCTGCCTTGCTGTTCACTCACTGTCCATTTTCTATAGTAACCAGCAGCGGTTACCCCTAACCGGCGTTGGTTTTCCCTAACTAGCATCGGTTAGCCTGTTTCACATTCCAGCCACCATTTGGTACTTAATCCACTTTTTGTCACCAGATTCACCTGTTCCTGTTGTTCTCTGTGTCATTTACAGAGAAGCAGCCCTACCTGATCAGTACTAGTTCACATGGTGCTGACCCGAAGACAAGCAAGCGCCCTCATATTTCATGCCAGTTGTCAACCACTCCCACCTAGTCCTTCACCACCTTCCTATTTTATCACCAGCCATGGATCCCATCCAACCTATTACTATCGCTACCGGAGATGAGGAGTTCACACGACTCCTTGACCAGAACCCTACCGCCTTGCAGTTTTACCTTTCCCACTCATCCACTCGAGACACCTTGGGTCAGTTGATATACGACATGCCCGTATCTATCCCCCCTGACTCTCGCACCCACTCCCGCATCAGCCCCATCTAGCTCCATGTTGCCCGCATCTACCTTACCCCTAGTCATTTCGCAGTTAGGTCCTATACCCGCTATGACTGCCACGTCTGCTACCTCTATGGCACCTGTTACATCCACCATACCCTCGACAACTACCCCAAACACAACCGCCCCTAATGTCTCACACATACCTGTAGCTACATTACCACCTCCAGTGTCGGTGACCCCTACCCCATTTCAGAATGTGGTTCTTTCCATTCCACAATCATTAGCCCCTATTTCCACTAGGGTTACCATGACCCTTCCACCCCCATATACATACTACCAACAACCTCCTGTTTCATCCATTATTCATTCTGGGTACGTACCCCCTATTTCACTACCTTCTTCTCCACCACCCTACATGGCAGCCCCATACACTGGAGTGCCACCCCTGTTATATGCCCAAAACCAACCTTCTCATGCTACAGGAGGCATCCAATCATCACAACCCACCAATGACCTAATTAAATTGATGTTGGACAAGATGCAGACATTGGAGGCATCGGTTTCTAGCTCCCGCAACACTCTCACCTATGACGAGATTTGCAACGAGCCTATTCACCCATCCATTCCTATCTGTTCATACCCTGTGCATTGGGAAATGCCTAAATTCAATCATTTCAATAGCAAAGAAGACCCACAACAGCATTTGTGGTCGTTCAAACATGGGTGTTATCTAATTGCTCATGATGATGCCTTGCTTTTGAGAACCTTTCCCATGTTCCTCACTGGACCTGCATTAGATTGGTATAGTGGGTTACCTAAACACTCTATATTCTCATTCAATCAGGTAGCCCAAGCCTTCTTGTATCATTTCTCTATCAATATCGTCAAGAAGGTTACCATGACTGATCTATATTCCACACGTCAGTATGAGGATGAATCTATCACAGATTTTGTCACTCGCTGGCACAGCCTGATCAATCAACTTACCTTCCAACTGCCACAAACTGAACTCATTGAGCTCTTCACATGGGCTTGCGCTAGACATATCTCCCCAACCTTGCAGGTCCAAACCTTCTAAACATTTGATGAGGCATTCACTATGGCACGAAAGTTAGAGATTCGGGCCATCGAAGAGAAGAAAATCCAATTACGCAATAAGAATTCATCATTCAAGTTGAATGATACCTCTTCTTCTTCCAAACCACAAACCAATTATTCAAAAGCTAAGGGCACCACTAACGTAGTGGTACTCAAGGCCGGCCCAACTCATCCGTCAAATCAGGCTACACCCTCATCTAATCTCTCACCTGTCCAAACTTTTCAATTCAGACGAGAGCAGTGAAAATATACCCCAATTGGGGAACCTTACTCTTCTGTCTTAGAAAATCTTATCAAATCCGGAGCCATCACCCTTCCACCTATAAAACCACACACTTGTTTTGACCCTGCTCACCCCATGCCTGCATGGTATAAAGAACATGATTTCTGTAACTATCATTGAGTAAAGGGTCATAGTGATGGAAACTGCATCACCTTAAAAATATTGTCCAAGAAATGCTCGAGAAAGGTGAGTTAACTGTGGATAATCCCAATGCCACCCCCAACCAAAATCTACAAATCTTAAAAAAAACCATTTCCCAACCATGCCCCTTCATCCAATCAAACCAGTGAGACATCAACTCACGATACCCATACCCGCGAGGTTCACGCTATCTTTAACGAGGTACATGTCACCTCCCAATTACCCCATATTCCTTCCATAGAGGAGATCCTAGCCCGAAATCCTCCTTCCACATTGGAACCAACCTCTCATATTCCTTCACCAACAAGAGGAACACCTTTCATCTCCTTCATCACCAATGGAGGGGTCTTCCGCTAACATTGAGCCCATCTCACCCCTAGCTTCACCACTTAGAGAACCTTTACCTACAGTACCTCCTCCACCCATAGAGGAGCACCCATTATCTCCTCCACCCACAGAGGAGCACCCATTCTCTCCTCTACCCAAAAAAGAGTGCCCATCCTCCACTTATAGAGGAGCTCCCATCATCTCCTCCACCTATCATAGACCCAGTTGAGATACCTTTGCCTCTTGGTGAGCATTCTCCATCAGCTACCTAGAATCCTACAGACCTACTTTCAGCTCTCTTACCCACGGAAGCTGAAGCTAGCCAATTCCCCATCTCTAAGACACATTTTACAGGAATTTCCATTAGGTCCTCACCAACTCCACCCACAGACGTGCCATTCTCATGTTTGGCCAATCACTTAGATTATGTGGATAGGGATTTACTATGGGGGCACCTCTTACTCCCTGTCTCAACACAGATGCAGAGATCCCTTGCTGATACCTCCACTATCTACCCAAGCACATTTCAACCAATCAAACCAAATACAACCACCTCTATCACAACCCCTTCCACGATACCTATTAGCACTCAAACCACACCCTTACCCATAACCCAACCTACATCTAAACCCAAACCAACACCTACAAATTTTGCCTCAACTAAACCTATTACCACTTTAGGGGTCACCCTAACCACCAGCCTTACTCATCCACCTATTAAACTGGATTTAGCTACATCCTCCAATGTCAATACCACACCTACTCTGACACCCAAACCAAAGAAACAAACTCATTGACCTCATGCCCCGACCGCACCAATCACACCCGCACTTGTCCCATTTGTCTTAAGACCTCAGCTACCCAACATGGTCAAGCAACCTTCACCCATCCATAAACCAATAACACAACAACCCATTCCTTCCTCACAAACCTCTAACCTACCCAAGCACACAACATGACTTACACCTGCACCTGCAGTCTTTTTACCACCAATACCTCCAATACCTTTAGCTATTGCTTCACTACCCACTACACTTCAGTCATTGTCCCTCACACCCCAAGTACGACCCACGTCATCTACCTTCACAACACCCCCGTTATCCCCGTGGGTAACTCGCCCTCTTCCTCCATCTGCTTTTCCTTCTAGACCTCGTACACCCACATCACCTTTACCCAAGAAGGTGCAACCCAAAAACAAAACCCCACTACCCCACAATAAGGTAGTCAAAACAACCACACACCCTCCTACCCGTCCATCTACTATACCCCTACCCAAACAAACACGACCGATACCTAAAACCACACTAGCACCTAAACCCATAGCTCGACCCGTTCCTACTCTTCCAAAAATAGTTCCTCAACAATCAACCACACCTACACCCAAACCCACGTTCACTTCCCATTGTGATCCACTAGCAGGGTCCTATGCCAAAATTTTAACCAACCTCCTCGAGACTTCTGTTATCACATTACCGCCACTCCGACCTTATGATCCCCTCAAACCCAAGCCAAAAGGGTTTGATGATACTAAAATTTGCACATACCATCATGTGCCAGGGCATGATGTGGAGAACTGCAAGGCCTTAAAAACCATCCTTATCCAATTGTGTCCACCAGAAACCAACTTTGATGATGACGACCTTCTTGACGAGGATCCTTCTTCACCGACACCCATTCCCACACTGCCCACTCAACAACCACAACCTCCACCCTCACACTCCTAGAGCCACCCTCAAGATTTGAAATTAACATGGTTCACATCAGAGAACTTTCCATACCACCACCCCAATGTCGTTGCACCCAGCTCACCTCACAAGGCTTTTCTCCTCCAGTAGGTTTTTTCCCTTCATGTTGTTATACCACTCATCCTACACCTTCTCCATTTTCCAACTCCCCTCAAATCAACATGATACACATCACTACACGTGCGCAGAAGGGTAAAGAAAAGGCAACTGACCCACCAACCAATCTTATACCCAACATACCATCTACACCCATACCTAAAATAACTATCTGTGGCCCCACGTACCCCATTTCTAATGGCATCACACATCGCACCATGCTTAAACAATTACACCAATCTCCCCTCAAAATGTCCTTATATGACCTCATCCAAACCTCAAAATCCCATTGTCAAGCCCTCATGGAGGTTCTTCAATCTATTGAGGTTTTACCCAATGACCCTACACCCGTAGCCTCCATTATCACACCCCATCATGTAGCCTCTCTCACCAAATTACCACCTTCATCTTCACCCCATCTTGTTCACCAAGTGGCCTCCCTTAGCTTCTCGGAGGAGGATATCACACCACACCAAAATGATGACCCAGACCCAACCCTCTTCATCTCCATCCACATTGATGACATACAGGTACGCCGTGTGATGATTGATGGAGGCGCTAGCATTAACATCATTTCATCCCATGCATTTTCTCAAATGCACATACCTGATAATTACATGCATAAACATCTGGTCATGTTGCGTTCATTCAATGACACTATCACCTCCACACTAGGCACTGGTCATCCTTCATGTTTCACGTGGGCCCCCGCACTGTTCCAGAATTGTTTTATGTTTTGGAGGGGGAATTCCAATATAACTTATTGCTTGGTAGACCCTGGATCCGTTTCATGGGTTATGTTCCTTCCACTTTGCATCGATGTGTAAATTTTGAACACAAAGGACACACTTATACCATTCCACCTGACCCATCACCTTTCAAAGCATGGAACATGATTTACTGACCTCAATGACGTGATCATACTTATCAAGTTGTATACCTCCGGAACCACTACCACTTCACATACACCTCCACCTACCAGTACAAGCTGTTGCTTTCACTGCACATACCTCCTCCATTCCTACCACTGCTATAACCTCCATGGTTGACCCATTAGCTTCCCAATCCATTAACTCCACCTCTGCATCGACCTCCGACACATTATCCATTTCAGCTACCTACATACCAACCACTAACCCCTTGGAAGGTGTTTTTCAACACCTCACTCTAGGGGAGTATTGCCTATATAGTATCAACACATTCCTTACTCCAAACAAGTATGGAAGCCTCCACCAACACCCTCACTATGATCACCATATAGGAGAATGCCTCCTTTATGGTCATCCTCATCTTCATACTAGTCTCACCTATGGGGGACTTGATACTACCACTTACACACCTGCACCAACATCGCAAACCCACCCATTTTCCCACTGACTTCCAATCACTTACCAATCACGTTTTTTTTCACCCACACCTTCCTGCACCACCTGTGCGTGGAAGGGTTTTGGTTTTGGATTTTATGAGCAAGGCCACCATACCATTATTCCATGTACCACCCAAAACATAATGACCGTAGTGTGTATATGGCTTCCCAAACCTCCTACCCAAACAGGCCCGCATTGAACTCATTAAGGACCCTAGCCCTTCTCCACCTTCATCTTCATCACCACCTTCCTTCACCCGCTCCACCTTCATCACCACCCTCACGATGGAGTTCGATGGATCCTGAATCTATCCCCCCTAAATTTTTTTTTTCATAAACCATACCACCATTTCCTTGGGGCCTTTGACTTATCAACGAAGGTGAGGCCCCTTCCACTCTTCCATTCCTTATCCCCAAATGATGACATGATGATGACACACCTACAATTAACATCATTCAATGTCAGGACCCACCCCAATCCATATCACCTATAGGAGAAGACTCCTCCTTTATGGGTGTACTTACCCTCTGAGATGTAAATATGTTGAATGGGACTTGATACTACATTCATACATGAACCACACATCCAAAACCCATGACAATCTTTAGATGCTACTTCCAACAGGAACCATCATTCATTTTCACCCACATGCACCCATGTGGAAGGGACAATATTTTATGAGAAGGAACCATACCATTATCCATGTACCACCCGCAAACATAATGACCTAGTGGTATCGGCTTCCCTAAACCTCCTACCAAACAGGCCCATTGAACTCCAAATTCCATCAAAGACCTGCCCTTCTCTTCCTTCTTCATCACCATCTTCATCACTCCACCTTCTGACCATGATCGATGGATCCTGAATCTATCCCCCTACCTTTTTTTTTCAAAACACCATTTTTCCTTGGGGCCTTTGACTTATCAACATGAAGGGAGGCCCCTTCCACTCTTCCCATTCCTGTATCATGAGATGAAATGATGACACACACCTACACCTAAATTAACGTCATTCAATGTCAGGATGATGAATCCATACTCACCTACCTTGGTGCAGAAGACTCATATATTCATGGTCATTTCGTTACCTCTGAGATGAGACAAAAAACCATGTTGAATGAATCGACTATCGAGATCAACATTCATACTCAGGATGACCCACACATCCTAAAGATCAGACAATCTTTAGATGCTGCTGAATAGGAAGCCATCACTTTTTTCTCTTGAGATCAACCCCTTTGCTTTTCTTGGTCTTATGCAGACATGCATGCTGGTATTGACCCCACCATAGTGGTCCACAATATCGTAACCTGTTCCCGATGCCAAACCTATCAAACAAAAAAGCTGAGGAAAATGCACCCTCGCATTGCTCTTCTCGTCAAAGAAGAACTTCAGCACCTGCCTTCTTTCCATTTCCTTCATCTTACCCATTGAATATCCTCATTGGATTTCTAACATTGTCCCTGTTACTAAAAAACAGGGGGACTCCGCATTTTACATGGACTTCCGTGACCTCAACCTAGCCTACCCTGAAAAGATGACTTTCCCTTCCCTGGTATTGATCAACTGGTTGACCTCACCTCACTGCTGGTCATGAGATGCTCTCTCTCATGGATGGATTTCTGGGTTATAAAAAAATTTTTCTTTGCCCCAGAAGATCAACACAAGACCTCATTCATCACCCCTTGGGGGGACCTTTCTGCTATCGAGTCATGCCTTTTGGCCTTAAAAATGCTGGTGCCACATATCAGTGTGCTATGACTTACATCTTCCATGATATCATGCATCGCATATTGGAAGATTACGTGGATGATGATCTCTTGGCCAAATCTAAAATGTCACTCGAGCACCTCACCATCCTCAAAAAACCATCTTTGACCACCTCATTAAATATTGCATCCTGCCTTCAGCTAAAAAAAGTGTCTTTTCGGGTTCAGGAAAGCTCTAGGGGATTTATTGTTTCCCTCCTGTGGTATAGAAGTTGACCCTGCTAAAGTTAAAGTCAAGGCCATTCTTGAAATGCCTCCACCTACTAACCTTAAACAACTCGTAGCCTGCAAGGTAAATTGCAGTCCATTTCACCATTTCATTTCACAATTATCTGATCGGTGTCAACCATTTCATCATCATCTGCTTAGGAAGGATGTCTCCTTTAAATGGGATGATGACTGTCACAAAGCTTTTGAGGCCCCTAAAAAAAATACCTTCTCCAACCACCCGTACTCATTCCACCTAAAAAGACGATCAACCTTTTTACCCTATACATATCAGCTACGATCATTCCTTGGGAGCCATGCTCGCTCTCATCGTGATGAACAACACAGGGAGCAGGTGGTTTTTTACATAAGCCATAGCCATACTCTTTTGGACTATGAAACCTGATACAACCATCCAAAAAACTTTTCTTAGCCTTAGTTTTTTTTAGAACAGAGAATATTATGTAAAAAAAAATCCCTTGTTTCTAAGTCATAAAAAGTGGATGTTACATTTTGGTATCAGAGATGAAGGTTGCAACAAATCTTGGATCTACTAAGTCCATATCTGATAAAAACTTAATTTCTTGTTAACAAAAAATGGTTAGAACAAGGGGAGGTTGTATAAATAATCTACCTCTAGGTGGAGAGGCAACTACTACACAAAAACTTGATGAGATTCTTGCTACCCTATTGGACACAAGAGATGTCTTGTTGTACTTGAACAACAAGTAATGGGTAATAAAGAGGATGAAGATGATGTTGATAATAACAATCAACCACCTATAGGAAATAACACCGATGCTAGAAATATTGGTGTTGGTAATGATAATATAAAAAATAAAAATGTTGTAAATGCCCATAATAACACTACAAATGTGAATGCAAATGTACCTAATCCGCCTTAAAATAAAATGCAAGATTAGCAGCTGAACTTAATAATGACATAAAAAGGATAAGTGCACCAAATTTTGATAGAAATAAAATGAGGGATGGGGATGAGAATTTGCTCAGCAAAATGGATAAGTAGTTTACAATAAGGAACTTCTCAGAATAAACAAAGGCAATATGGGGAGCATACCATCTTTCACTTGAGGCATCCTCTTGGTGGGACAACCGTAAGGTTGAACTAAATATTGATGAAACAAGCATTACATGGGATAATTTAAGGGCTCTGCCATTACTCTATTATGTTAAAAAAAAATGACATAATTTCAGAGTTTAGTTCAAGGAAAGTTAATTGTAACTTAATACTGGGAAAGGTTTACCAAACTTAATAAGTATGTTCCACAATATTAAATTGATGAAAAGTTCATGATACGTAAATTTATTATGGGATTGAATCCTATCATAGGAGGAAAGGTAGATGTGCACAACCCAACTACCATGGAAGGGGTTGTAGAAAAATCCATAAGGTGTAACATCCCCTTTTCTCACTTCACATCCATGCTTTTTTTTCACTTTAAGTAGCTGATTTAAATACCCATCTATTTAAATCCAACATAAACCTTAATGAAATCCATTTCGGATAGATGTCATAAACCATGTGTAGTTGATTGAGGGTAAATAGATCCTACTCGATCCCCCTCAATACTCTTTATGATACAATACAACAAATGTATCCTTTGGTTTTTCCTTTTTCAGGATATGATAATTAAGTGAAGATATCTAAGTGTCTACTTGGGTTTTACCTAGGAAATTCCATACTGCATCTCATATCTTAGATCATGCTGAAATCACGATAGTGTAATCAGCAATTTACACTACCTTGTGTAAGGTTTCAGAGTAATGTATGCCATGCTCGGTTCTGTGATGGCACACTCACCATTGGAATCTCATCATCTC
Source organism: Taxus chinensis (assembly GCA_019776745.2). NCBI lineage: Eukaryota > Viridiplantae > Streptophyta > Pinopsida > Cupressales > Taxaceae > Taxus > Taxus chinensis. Next base: position 79,338,005 of record CM034151.1, read on the forward strand.
ACCTTAATCACTTGTTCAGTTATATGGATTAGCACTCAATGATGCTGTAAACAACTACAAGTATTGTACAAGGTACACATCTGGATTAACCTGCATGAAGACATACCTCTATGTCATCCTATGACAAGTGTCTTTGTAATGATTTGCATCATTACTTGACCGATTATCTCCCCGTAGTCATCATATGTTGGCATCAGTGTACGAATCTGTGGAGTTCCATCTACCTTTGTAACTTTAACAAGCTTGTACTTAAATCAATACCATGTCACAATTTAGGGTCTTGAAAAGGAAACTCAGTATAGTTGTTAAGTGGTAGTATTCAAATAATGACTAATGTCATTAAAATATGACCACGTAATGGCTGTAGTGAGTTGACCGGTCAAGGGTCCTAAACTAAAACATGATATCTTAATCAATTAAACATGACAGGTTGTTCTAGACTCTCTTTCTCCTTCATCACAAAGGAAGTGTATCTAGAGTCTTGTCATATAGAATCATAATAGGTAAAATATAGTTCTAATAATACTCATTTCTACCTATCTGTTCCAGATATGTAAGTTAGATAACTCTTTATCGGTATTTGTATTTCTAATCTTATTATAATTAATGATTCAATTTCAAACTGGCATAAAATATTGTCTCACATTATCAAGGAGTAAATAACCATTAATGTTGTTCCTACTCCTATATGCCATCATGCAAAGCTACATAATCACTCATCATAAGGACATATTGAATCATATCCTTCTTCCCCCTTTTAATAACACTTATGCTATTTATTTGAATCGTGTTATTCAAGTTTACTTCTGCATTTTTATATTAGCCAGGTCTAATTTATCTATATGTGAATCTTACTCATTTTAAACTTCTCATTTTAGTACTTCTCCAATTCTCTTGAGAACTTCTGCAACAATATCCCATACCCAACTTAGGTTTATTTTTGTGGTTACTATCAACTCGGCAGTTTATTTATTTTTCTTAGATCTTCATGCCAATTTCCTTGGCATCCAAAAATATATTCAACTGTATCCCATCTATAGAAACATTGTTAGCATTCCACTATATACTACACCATCATATCTTAATTATGGTTATATTAAACTTGCTATTTTTGGGAGCATAGATCCCAATCCTTCATAGTAGATCTATTGATAAGTACTCAAGGTGAGCACAATCTGCATGTTCCTAATGACTATTTCATCATTTTCATTAGGCATCATAACCATGATTTCATAGAAGATTAGTATACAGGGATTTAATCTCCCAAATAGTTCTTCCCCAACCATATCCCATATCCTATGGGTCCTTTTAACTATTTAAGTTCAATCTTATTAGTAATGAATTGTCTTCATTACATATTGATAATTGGAGTAAAACTTCATCATTAATTTTCATCACATCACATCTTAGATGATGGTAAATCTTCCATAGATATTTTACATTCATTTGCACCACTTCTTGGGTTGACAGTATGTTCTTAGGATGTCAAATAACATCCTTGGTTCTATTCTTATTTAATCTATCACCTTTCAGTATTATGTTGAGTTTCCCATCATGTTACTAGAGTTGGGTATGTTTTACTCAATAATTCAATTTAGTTCCCTTAAAGGTTTGAGTGCTTCCTAAAAGGAATATCAATTAAGTTTCAAAGACTAATTCCTTGATCGTTGAACTTTATCCTACCATCCAAAAAGTTCATCATCTTATTTTCCTTATAGTATAATTACTTATAGTACTGTTTACACACACACACTAAAAATACACACACACACACACACACTATAACACACACACACACACACACACATACTCCCATATATATATGTATGTATACATCTACATAAGGTGATTTCTTATCTACTAAGCATTAGACCTTTAACTTGACTTGCGAGAAATCACAAACTCTTGGTAACAATACTTTTAATTTTCCATCAAGTTAATCCTTTTATAGAAATTATGGAATGCTCAACCACTTGTGAAATAATGTATTTCATTAACCTATCAATTATATTATTGATTCATAACTTACCATTTCAATCATTGAAAGTACTAGGTTCAAGTAGTCCATAAGGTTGTTAACGATATTATTGATTCATTGAGTTATAACATTCCATAAGATCATTTATGGTTCAGATCTTATATTCATCTAATGGTCATAACTACTCATAATCATATCACAATAATTTAGCCATATCTATACCAATATTACTACAACATAGTAGAAAATGTTACATAAGACTCCAAAAAGATATCAACAATCTTTCAATAATAGGTAGTAATGATCTATTGATCAAAATATCAAATTCATTACCATGTTACAATATATCACATATTTACTCAGTAGATTTTCACAAGTAAGCCCTTACACGTCAACATCAAATTAATTCTTAATCATAAATAAGAATATATCATTTTCAACAAATTAGACTACAAACTTTATCCTTTTAAAGTAAGCATATGATTCAATTAGATAACCAAGATGTTTCTTTACTTCACGTTTGTTATCTTTCACTCACTTTCCTGCAATGGTTAGACAAGGTCAGTTTGGCTGAATTGAGAAAGAAAAGTCCATTATCCCACTCATCCATTTATGTCAAAGATATTAGAATAAATAAATAGTGAAAAATTTAAAATGCATATTATCCACATAATCATGAAGTACATCTAACATCATGTGTAATATATCAATTTTCATCCATTTAGCATTGCACATTTTACTAGCTTCAGTGTACCTCATTGGATGATTTTCATTAACACATTATATAATCAAGTTAAGATAAGACAAGATAAATATGTAATTTTCCAACATTGATAATCAAATAATCAATAAAACAGATTATGGTAAAAGAAACCAATTCTCGTAAAGGTGAGGTAGAAGTATCAAATTCATATAAACAAGGTATGAATTCCTATTATCACATTTTAGCTAGAAGTTGCTGCTATTACTGTTGCTCAAGTAGTTTAAAGAAGTAATAACCTTGGACACAAAAGTATTCCATTCTACGTAAACGAACCCAACCAGTTTCAGTAGTATTAAAATATCCATCAAATAAGTCTAGTCTATACACACCATTCTTATTTCTTTAATTCCATGAATTTTATATGTCACAAATTCATAAAACAACATATCCTTTATCAACCATTAGTATCCTAATAAGGAATGATACTTATATATCTCAAAGTTATATATCGTAATAACTTGTCAGAATTAAGGAAATATAGACTTCATTGCTCAATTATATAGTCTTGGGTATTCTGTAATATAACACAACACCTTGAGTTATTCCCTATTACATTTCGTTGTAATAAGAATCCAAAAACACATCCACTACCGAAGATTGATTATTCTTATGTATAGAAGTAGTAAACTTCTTAGTTTGTCACAATGACTAGTACATACTACTCCTCAGTAATGGGGATGTAATACACTTGATTATATCATCCAACAGAGATTCATTTAGTTAAATAATCACCACATAATACAAATAATGGGATCTTTAGTAAAAATCGATATTAAGAAATGGAAACAAAACTAAGTTTCAGTTCCACCGTTTTACCTTATAAATGGAGCAACAAAAATTAACAGACATATCCAAGGTGCCAACCAATCAAGATCCCTTGGTTTCTAATAAGACTTTTTATTCTATTTTAAAAGCATGACAAAATCAATCATTTTTCCAATTCATTATCCATCATAGGCCCAAGCTCCAACTGAAATGTTTCTCTATTTTTATGAATGGTGATAGAAATATAAATAACAACTGAACCAAAAAAAATCCTAAAGGAGGATGAAATGGTTTTCCATACCTGGCATGATTTAAGTTAGGTTGGGACATTCAAAGCCTAATCCCTGAATTAATTTGCTACATTTCCGGTATCAATTCGAAGCTGGTTTAAAAAAACACTTAATAAAATAACATTTGAATAGATTTCTTTTGATCATAGTGAGATGAAGGCTCGACATAATCATTATTTTATTACAACAACTAAAGGAACTTTCTATATTCTAAATAAGATAACATTCATGCTGAGTTTACAACCTACACCAAACTTAATGGTGACCAAAATAAAATATGTTCTATTACTCAATCGTTTATTACTGTCCAACTAATACGAAACTAAGAGTAATTCCCGACTACTACCCAAAAACCTTCCCTAAGAGTTACATGAATCAACATATCAGCCAATGATAACACAAAGTGTTATCAGTTCTTCATAAAAACACCATTCAAACTAAGGAATATCAGAAAGGTTTATACCTGAAGTTTAATTTATGAAGAGGAAGTGACAAAGAAAACTTGCTTGTAGACCCCATAAAGGTAAATTCTTAAGTTGGCTAAAACTAGTAAATCCTAAGCCATAATGGAAAATCTCATCTATCTCTATATAAGACAAATGGATGGAAATAGTAGTCTATTAAATATTATATGTATGAGATAAAAATACCAACTGAAAATGACCAACTCAAACTTGGTGCATACCTAAATACATATTCATTTTTGCAGTTAATACGCACATACCAGAAGTGGAAGGAAATAAACACCCAGTTTCTGGAATCAAGTTTCTTACCAGATCCATATGTCATTATTTTTGTCAAACATTAGGAAATCAAAAAACACCCAAAATTGACTTACATACTATAATAATATTTCCACAAAACCCACTACTATTTGGATCAACCTAATCGATATAATGCAAATAAACATTGGAGTGGTTCAAAACCTCTTCCTGGAGTCTTATTTAAAATCATAATTTGTAAACACCATTTGAGCAGTATAGAAGATAAAAATATTAGATGCCCATCAATTTACAGTCATACGTTTTACTACTTCATTTTCGCAGAAAGCAGAGTATAAAAATAAAAACCTCCAAATTTCCACATACTCACTATTTTATTAACCCAAACAAAATTACAAATATGTATTCCCTCTAATTTTAGCTGAAATAAAAGGATAGACAGGTATACAGGAATGATTCTTTCCTAAAAATAGGGCAAACTGAATTATTTTCTTATTGCTTTCTTTGCGGCCACAATCGAACATAGATTTGAACCAGAAACTTTGATCCCTTTTAACTAGCCCTTAATCAATGCAATGTTTTTATATAGTAACTGATTTAGAACTTGCATGGATTTACAACCTTCTGCATGAAAAACTTATATAAATTCACCCAAGCTCTAGCTTTTATTGGCAAAACTATTAAACGAATCCCTTCAAAACTGATAGTTGAAAGATGGAGCTACACTCAGATTAAGGTGATTAATTGATATTAATGATAGGAACACAAATTATTTCCACTCCTATTTACACGGTTGTATCAGTCATAATTATGGCATTTTCAAATTCATCCTTTGCATGGTCAATTACATGAGTTCTATCTCATCATTATTTATAAGCTCATATGCATGGTTCGGGTTTGACCCAAAACCCATTTAAAATAACGACATGATAACCTTATAATTACCATAATTATTCTCTAGTGTTACATATAACTCAGGTAGTTAATTTTAAAGATTCAATATCATAAACGCAAGCATCTTATCAAGATTGGCACAATGGGAGTAATAACATTAGCCCCTTCAATGTTTTTTTACAACATATAGTATAATTACCTTAATGTAGGATTTTATTATTTTCCCACTCTTTATAAGGGTGGTTAACCTACTATCCCATTTTAATAAGCTTCGTCACACACTGAGGCTTTGACATTCAATTCCCATATTTTTTATTGATTAAGCCATTACTGACTAAGTTTAACATTTAAAGGATAATTAATTTCACAATCCTTTTTCATACGTTCTAAACCCAGAATGAGATTTAATAAACACATTATAGTCTAATTTATCATAGCTTGTATAGCTCCTACTCTAGTTTTATTTGAGTCTCAGGTACCAGATAATTTATCTTGATCGCATGAATGTTGTTCGTAATTGCAATCCTGAAATTTAAATACAAAATAGGGGTTCAAAGTGAGCATCACTAAAAATACCCAAGTCCCATCACTTTATTAGGAGTAGCATAACACTTCCTTTATTTAGTGTATAGTTGGCATTATCTACACAACCTGTTATGGCAAGCATGTTGCGGCAAGAGAAGATGCACATTAGAATCTAGGATTTGCTACATTAAATCCTTCAAATTAGTTATATCATTCCAAGGATAAGATCAACTCTTATATGATCTTGAACTAAGTTTGTGGGATGTTACATTCTTCCCCCCATAATGAATCATTGTCCTGATGATTCCATATTATTTCTCATAGTCAATTCATTCATGCACAAATTACAAAATTTTAATTCCAAGTGAATAGTCATTATTTTCACCAGAACTTGTGATTTCACTGTAGACACTAAAATCAGGTTACACTCCCCTTTCGTACCTTAACCAATAAGTACCCTTTATTACATTTACCCAGCCATGACCCCCCTTTACCCCATTAATATTAATTTAATTACTCTAATTAAATTAATTCATTATCCTCACTATATTTATTATTTAAATATCTTATTTAAATAATATCCACACATACACTTCACTTAGACACCTCACCAAGCCAACTAAACACTAAGACCTATTCTTAGTAAGTTGCCATAACTAACTAAGACTTACCCAAACCCTAAAAATCAATGCCTACATTCCCTCTAACCACATTCCTACATGCTCACAAGAGGCTCTGAGTCTAATCCGTGGGATAAGGGCACGAGATCCAAGGAAATCAAGAGGGTCTCCCTAGTTTAGTAAACCTAGGAAATCCTGCCTTGACAGATGTCAGTTGCCCCTAACCATCGCACTGGTTAAGCCGGACTACCGTCGGTTACCCCATTTTAACCCCTAAACTACCTTATTCTCAAGGTTAGAAAAAATTGGGATAAATTTTACGAGCAAGAACACATCTCAAAGAGATAACGCATCTTCAGGGAGAAAATTCTAGTGAAAAATTACTTTCAAGGAAGGCGATTGAGCATCCTCTCCTACACAACCATCCTAGCCATGATCTGATCTATCCAAGCAAAGAGGAGTGTGCATACAGGCCATGCAGAAGATTTTATTTAGTTGGTGATCTCTTGTAGCCTTCAAACCCTTCACCAACACATCTATCCCTCACACATAGACATTCAGGAAAAGAATCCAATTAAGTACAACATCATACTTTCTTGGTTTATTTCATTTCATCACCATTTTATCATCCATGTGGTTTATCTTGCACCCTATTGACCTTCTTTAACATTTTCACCTCCATATACCCATTAAAACCTTGTGAAAGCCTACTCCAGTAACCGAATATTTCACCTCAACTCACCAAAGTCCTTTGTGTGATCACAAAGGACACCAAAAGCTTGTTTTGTGACATTCTTAGATCTCACAGTAACTGGCGCCGGTTACACATAACAGCCATCCGGTCACCCTTGACAGACACCGGTCTATGTATTTTCCCACACAGCCTAGAATAGTGACATACCCACCTAATTTCACCTCACCCTCATTCACTTGTGATCTACCCGAGACCTCTACCAAACCTACAGTGACCCAGAACCAATCATTTGACCCTTGGATTCGATTCTAGATTATCCTGTTAGATTAGATCTATTTATTATTGTGTGTTTAAGAGAGATACCTAATTAATTTTAAATTAGAAATAGGACTTACTTTTTTTTACAGCATTAAATTTTTTAAAACAGTGGATTGACAGCCATCTAGGAAATATCATACTTCTCTGGATCTAGCATATGCTAGGTAGTTCACTTCCCATATTGTTTCATTCCTTCTGGTGGTCTTGTTTTCATTATAGGTAGTTCCTCATAGCCAAAAGGAAGCTCTCATGATTAGATGTGGATCCGGAATTCATACACGTGCAATAACCCATCAGCCAACATTTGAACAGGTATTCCTCTTACACCTCATTACCCTATTTGTTTTGTCAACACTTTAAAGAAACGATTTAAGAATTAGGTGAAACATTTTGGCATGCACCAGATGGGGACCCATCCATGGGGTTCTTTACATTTCAATCATTCCTAGGAAAAAATTGTGTGTTTTTTTCCCTTTTGAAAAGTGTACACACTAATTTTTCTTCCCTGGTAATCCACTTTTTCTTTCTATTTGCTCTAAAGGAAACTTTTTATTTTGGTGTAATTAAAAAGAACCCTTTCTTCATGTTTTTGTGAATTGTAGTGAAAGAGCATCCATCTTCCTCTTCACCTTATTGTGTCATGCCAATTTCACATTTTTGATTTGGGTTTAAAAATAAGTGCATTCCATTCTAATTTATTGCATTAGCTCACATTAATTGAGGGTAACCTATATGTTGGAAGTCATTACTAGCTGATGGTTGACAAAAAAAATTATAGAAAAGCACTTCTATCCTTTTATCTTTCTCTGAGTCTTACCAAACCACACAAAAATTCAAAATACATACATTATTAAACAACATCCTACCTGGAAGAAGTTGTAGGTGATCACACAATCACTGACACAATGGGCACCTAGCTCGCTGTTCTGTCGAGTCATACTTCAGAGCGAAGCCCACCCCCCACCATAACATACATGAAATCTCAGCTTTTAGATCTCTTTCTTTATAGGAAGCCATCCTCACAATAAACTCTATTTCACAATTCATGTGTCAGTCCCTAAATATCATAATCTAAACAAACATAATAGAAAGGGCACTCCTAGGATCACATTTTCTTAGTGTTTTTGCTTGTATTGCATTTTGAGGTGAGAGATCACATTCATCACTTTTTTTTGTTCATCCTTGTATGATCCTCATCATAGCTGGTGTATTCCCAACTTCACCTGAGTGTTTTTGGGCCATATCATCATCATTATCAGAATTTTAGGTATGATTCTACATCAAATTTTAATTCACAACCACTTTCTTTAATCACTATTTCAATTTCATAATAACCGTCGTCAATTACCTCTAACCGCCATTGGTTATACCCAACTTGACATTGGTTCCAAGTCCTTTTTCTAACCTACTTAAAAGGACATGTTCTTATTCATTTTCTTCCACTTTTCACAGTCCCTGTCACTACCATCATACCCATTAACATTGTAAACATCATTAAATTTTGCATACTTGTCATATTTCACCTTTTGCTTCGTTTTAAACTCACTGTCCATTTTCTACAGAGACCGGCAAGTGGTTATCCCTGACCATTTTCGGTTTTCTCTAACTGGCATCGGTTAGCCTATTTCACATTCCAACCACCATTTGGTACTTAATCCACTTTTTGTCGCCAGATTCACCTGTTCCTGCTGTTCTCTGTGTCATTTATAGAGAAGCAACCCTACTTAATAAGTACTGGTTCACATGGTGCTGACCCGAAGAAAAGCAAGTGCCCTCGTATTTCACGCCAATTGTCAACCACTCCCACCTAGTCCTTCACTACCTTCCATTTTATCACGAGCCATGGATCCCATCTAGCATATTACTATCGCTATCAGAGATGAGGAGATCAGGACGACTCCTTGACCGAGAACCCTGCCACCTTGCATGTTTTATCTTTCTCACTCATCCACTCGAGACACCTCGGGTCAGTCTATATATGGCATGCCCATATCTATCCGCCTTGACTCTTGCACCCACTCCTGCATCAGCCCCATCTGGCTCCGTGCTGCCCGCATCCAACTTACCCCTAGTCTTTTCGTAGTTAAGTCCTATACCTACTATGACTGCCACATATGTTACCTCTATGGCCCTTGTTACATCCAATGTACCCTTGAAAACTACCCCAAACATAAAATCATCCGCCCCGAATTTCTCACACATACTTGTAGCTACATTACCACCTCCACTGTCAGTGACCCCTACCCCATTCTAGAATGTGGTTCTTTCCATTCCACAATCATTAGCCCTTATTGCCACTAGGGTTACCATGACCCTTCTACCCCTATATACATACTACCAACATCCTCCTGTTTCATCCATTATTCATTCAGAGTATGTACCCCCTATTTCACTACCTTCTTCTCCACCACCCTACATGGTAGCCCCATACAATGGAGTGCCACCCACTGTTATATTCCCAAAACCAACCTTCTCATGCTATGGGAGGCATCCAATCATCACAAACCCACCAACAACCTAATTAAATTGATGTTGGACAAGATGCAAACATTGGAGGCATCAGTTGCCGGCTCTCTGTGACACTCTCACCTACAACGATATTTACAATGAGCCTATTCACCCATCCATTCCAATCCGTTCATACCCTATGTATTGGAAAATGCCTAAATTCAATCATTTCAATAGCAAATAAGACCCACAACAACATTTACGGTTGGTTTTTCAAAAATGGGTGTTATCTGATCGCTCATGATTATGCCTTGCTTTTGAGAACCTTTCCCATGTCCCTCACTGGACCTGCTTTAGATTGGTATAGTGGGTTACCTAAACACTCTGATATTCTCATTCAATTAGGTAGCCCAAGTCTTCTTAGATCATTTCTCTATCAATATCATCAAGAAGGTTACTATGAATGATATATATTCCACACGTTAGTATGAGGATGAATCTATCGTAGATATTGTCGCTTACTGGCACAGCCTGATCAATCAACTTACCTTCCAACTACCACAAACTAAACTCATTGAGCTCTTCACATGGGCTTGTGCTAGACATATCTCCCTGACCTTGCAGGTCCAAACTTTCTGAACATCCGATGAGGCATTCAATATGGCACGAAAGTTGAGAGATTCGGGCCATCAAAGAGAAATAAAATCTAATTACTGCAATAAGACTTCAGTATTCAAGTCAAATGATACCTCTTCTTCTTCCAAACCAAAAACTAATTATTCAAAAGCTACGGGCACTGCTAATGCAGTGGTACTCAAGGCCTACCCAGCTCATCCGTCAAATCAGGTGACAACCTCATCTAATCTCTCACTTGTCCAAGATTTTTTAATTCATATGAGAGCAAGTGAAAATATACCCCAATTGGGGAACCTTACTCTTTTGTCTTAGAAAAGCTTATCAAAGCTGTAGCCATCACCATTCCACCTATAAAACCAACTACACTAGTTTTGACCCTGCTCGCCCCATGCCCGCATGGTATAAAGAACATTATTTCTGTAACTATCATTGAGGTAAAGGGTCATAGTGGCGACAACTGCATCAATTTTAAAAATATTTTCTAAGAAATGCTTGAGAAAGGTGAGTTAACTATGGATAATCCCAATGCGACCCCCAACAAAAATATACAAATCTTCAAAAAACCATTGCCCAACCATGGCCCTTTATCCAATAAAACCAGTGATACATCAACTCACGATACCCATACCCGCAAGATTCATGTTATCTTTAATGAGGTACCTGTCACCTCCCAATTACCCCATATTCCTTCCATAGAGGAGATCCTAGCCCAAAATCCTCCTTCCACATTAGAACCAACCTCTCATGTTCCTTCACCAACAGAGGAACACCTTTCATCTCCTTCATCACCAACGGAGGGGTCTTTCGCTAACATTGAGCCCATCTCACCCCTAGCTTCACCACTTAGAGAACCTTTACCTACAGTACCTCCTCTACCCATAGAGGAGCTCCCAGTACCTCCTCCACCCACAGAGGAGCACCCATTTCCTCCTCTACCCACAGAGGTGTGCCCATCTGTTCCTACACTTATAGAGGAGCTCCCATCATCTCCTCCACCTATCATCGACCCAATTGAGCTACCTTTGCCTCTTGGCAAGCATTCTCCATCAGCTACCCAGAATCTCGCTGACCTAATTTCAACTCTCTTACCCATAGAAGCTGAAGTTAGCCAATTCCCCGTCTCTAAGATATATTTTATGGGAATTTCCATTAGGTCCTCACAAACTCCACCCAAAGACATGACGTTCTCATGTTTTTCCGATCACTTAGATTATGTGGATAGGGCTTTACTATGGGGGCACATATTACTCCCCGTCTCAACACAGATGCAGAGATCCCTTGCCAATACCTCCACTATCTACCCAAGAACATTTCGACCAATCAAATCAAATATAACCACCTCTATCAGAACCCCTTCCACTATACCTATTAGTGTTCAAACCACACCCTTACCCATAACCCAACCTACATATAAACCCAAACCCACACCTACAACATTTTCCTTAACTAACCTATTACCACTTTAGGGGTTACCCCGACCACCAGCCTTACTCATCCACCTATTAAATTGGATTTAGCTACATCCTCCAACGTCAATACCACACCTACTCTGACACCCAAACCAAAGAAACAAACTCATCGACCTCATACCCCGACCGCACCAATCACACCCACACTTGTCTCATCTATCTTAAGACCTCAGCTACCCAACATGGTCAAGTAACCTTCACCCATCCATAAACCAATAACACAACAACCCATTCCTTCCTCAAAAACCTCTAACCTACCCAGGCACACAACACAACTTACACCTGCACCTATAGTATTTTTACCACCAATACCTCCAATACCCTCAGCTATTGCTTCACTACCTACTACACTTCAGTCATTGTCCCTCACACCCCAAGTATGACCCATGTCATCTACCTTCACAGCACCCCCATTATCCCCATGGGTAACTCACCCTCTTCCTCCATCTGCTTTTCCTTCTAGGCCTCGTACACCCACATCACCTTTACCCAAGAAAGTGCAACCCAAAAACAAAACCCCACTACCCCACAATAAGGTAGTCAAAACAACCACACACCCTCCTACCCATTCATCTATTGTACCCCTACCCAAACAAACATGACCAATACCTAACACCACACTAGAACCTAAAACCGTAACTAGACCTGTTCCTCCTCTTCCAAAAAGTAGTTCCTCAACAATCAACCACACCTTGCACCCAAACCCACATTCACTTCCCATTGTGATCCACTAGCAAAAATCTATGCCAAAATTTTAACCAACCTCCTCGAGACCTCTGTTATCACATTACCACCACTCCGACCTTACGACCCCCTCAAACCCAAGCCAAAAGGGTTTGATGATACTAAAATTTACACATACCATCATGTGCCAGGGCATGATGTGGAGAACTGCAAGGCCTTGAAAATCATCCTTATCCAGTTGTGTCCACTAGAAACCAACTTTGATGATGACGACCTTCTTGATGAGGATCCTATTTCATCGACACCCATTCCCACACTGCCCACTCAACAACCACAACCTCCACCCTCACCACTCCTAGCGCTACCCTCAAGATTTGAAATTAACATGGTTTGCATCAAAGAACTTGCCACACCACCACCCCAATGTCATTGCACCCAACTCACCTCACAAGGATTCTCTCCTCCAGTAGGCTTTTTTCCCTTCATGTCATTGTACCACTCATCCTAAACCTTCTCCATTTGCCAACTCCCCTCAAATCAACATGATACATGTCACTACATGTGCGCTAGAAGGGAAAAGAAAAGGAAACTAACCTACCAACCAATCCTATACCCAACATACCATCTATACCCATACCTAAAATAATTATCCGTGGCCCCACATACCCCATTTCTAATGGCGTCACACATTTACACCATGCTCAAACAATTACACCAATCTCCCCTGAAAATGTCCTTATATGACCTCATCCAAACCTCATAATCCCATTGTCAAGCCCTCATGGAGGTTCTTCAATCTATTGAGGTTTTACCCAATGACCCTACACCCATAGCCTCCATTATCACACCCCATCATGTGGCCTCTCTCACCAAATTACCATCTTCATCTTCACCCCATCTTGTTCACCAAGTGGCCTCCCTTAGCTTCTCAGAGGAAGAGATCACGCCACACCAAAATGATGACCCGAACCCAACCCTCTTCATCTCCATCCACATTGATGACATACAAATATGTCATGTGATGATTTATGGAGGTGCTAGGATTAACATCATTTCATCTGATGTATTTTCTTAAATGTGCATACCTGACAATTACATGCATAAACATCTAGTCATGTTGCATTCATTCAACAATGCTATCACCTCCACACTATGGCACTTTCATCCTTCACTTTCACATGTGGGCCCCCACACTATTCCAGAATTGTTTTACATTTTGGAGGGGGAATTCCAATATAACTTGTTGCTTGGTAGACCCTGGATCATGTCATGGGTTTGCGTTCCTTCCACTTTGCATCGTTGTGTAAAGTTTGAACAAAAAGGACACACTTATACCATTCTGGCTGACCCATCACCTTTCTAAACATGAAACATGCTTTACTGACCTAATGATGTGCTCATACCTGTCAAGCCATCTACCTCCGCAACCAATACCACTTCACCTACACCTCCACCTACTAGTACAACCGCTACTTTCACCGCACATACGTCCTCCATTCCTACCACTACTATAACCTCCATGGCTGACCCATTAGCTTCCCAATCTGTTAACTCCACCTCTACATCAACCTCTGACACATCATCCATTCCAGCTACCTATATACCAACCACTGACCCCTTGGAAGGTGTTTTTCAATGCCTCACTCTAGGGGAGTACCACATATATAGTGTCATACACATTCCTTAACTCCACAAGAGTATGGAAGCCTTCACCAACACCCTTGCTATGATCACCACATAGGAGAATGCCTCCTTTATGGTCCTCCTCATCTTCGTACTAGTCTCACCTATGGGGGACTTGATACTACCACTTACCACACATATGAACCACCATCACAAACCCACCCATTTTTCATGCTGACTTCCAATCACTTACCAATCGCCATTTCACCCACACCTTCCTACACTGCTATGCATGAAGGGTTTTTGTTTTGGATTTTATGAGAAAGGTCACCATACTGTTATTCCATGTACCACCCACAAAACATAACGACCGTAGTGGTATCGGCTTCCCCGAACCTCCTACCAAACAGGGTTCCATATTGAACTCATTGAGGACCCTAGCCCTTCTCCACCTTCATCTTCACCACCTTCACCAGCTCCACCTTCATCACCACCCTCACCAAAGGAGTTTGATGGATCCTAAATCTATCCCCCCTAACTCTTTTTTTTCATAAACACCGTTTCCTTGGGGCCTTTGACTTATCAACACAAAGACGAGGCCCCTTCCACTCTTCCATTCACTGTATCTTGAGATGATCGATGATGACACACCTACAATTAACGTCGTTCAATGTTAGGATGATGAATCCATACTCACCTACCTTGGTGTAGAAGACTCATATATTCATCGGTCGTTACCCTCTGAGATGCAAACCATGTTGAATGAATTGACTATCGAGATCAACATTCATACTCAGGATGACCCGCACATCCTAAAGATTGGACAATCTTTAGATGCTTGCTGAACATAGGAAGCCATCACTTCTTTTCTTCGAGATCATAACCACGCTTTCGCTTTGGTCTTACGCAGACATGCCCAGTATTGACCCCACCATAGTGGTCCATAATATCATAACCATTCCTGATGCCAAAGTTTTCAAAAAAAAGCTAAGGAAAATGCACCCTCGCATTGATCTTCTCATCAAAGAAGAACTTCAACACCTTCTTTCCATTTCCTTCATCTTACCCATTGATTATCCTCATTGGATTTCTAACATTGTCCCTATTACTAAAGTAATAGGGGGACTCCGCATTTTCATGGACTTCCGTGACCTCAACCTAGCCTGCCTAAAAGATGACTTTCCCTTGTCTGGTATTGATCAACTAGTTGACCTCACCACTGGTCATGAGATGCTCTCAATCATGGATGGCTTCTCGGGTTATAAGAAAATTTTTCTTGCCGTAGAAGATCAACACAAGACCTCATTCATCACCCCTTAGGGGACCTTCTGGGTACTAGTGCAGGAAGTTGATGGACAAATATAGGGTCATCCGTGGACATGCATAGTGCTACAAATAACAACATAATATCAACTTGTAGGGATTATTAGCATGATATCATACACTCACAAATTAGACAAAATTATATTAATATGAATCTCTAGAATCCAGAATCTATATGTCGCTCTGAGCAAATCACTAATTTTTGTAAAAAATGGACAAGATTAGCTATATTAAACACCTCAAAATTTAATGACTTGGTATTTTTTTTTAAAAACAGCCGATAAGATTATAGTCCATTTGCACGGATAATTTGGATGAGTAAAAATCCTGGGATAAATATATTGTTTCCCTCCGTGGTGAGATAGTTATATGACACTATCTATCTTGGGATGGATTTTATTTTGCCATTTTTTTGAGTAATGCCTTTATTTTTTATGATTTTTTTCGTGAAAGCGGTCCATGAAAACATACAAGGAAAACAGAACACTTTCCGTTTGCACCGCCATAACTTCATTTCAAAAAATATCTGAAATCGAAATCAATTTTTTTTTTGAACATGTACTTAGGAATTTTGTCTCACAGTTAGGATGGTATCATTTTTATCACAATTCTAATGAAGCCCTGAAACAATATTTTGCAGTCTTAAACGTAGACATAAACATTCACAGGAAAAAGTGTCTTAATCAGACCTACTATTAGTAAAAAATTCTATAAATGATCATTTATCCTCTTCTATTCACTTTAAAATCAGTGCTTTCTACATCAAGATAATAGTCTCCCCTACGCAATGGTACCATGTGGTTTATGACATAGTTTTTACTCTTTCGGACTATGAAACCCGATTCAAGTCCATCGGAAGACTAAACTTTGATGTTTTGCTTATTTTTAATGTAAAATTCAGTACTTTGCCATGTACCTACTTAATTGTCCACCCAATCTATGTCATGCACTTACACCGATCTGCTTAAACTTGATGTCATGCCATTTTGGCCTTATCAAAATTAGCCGGTGCCACATGATCAACAAGCTTATGCTTTTAGCTGATCTTGACCATGACATTCATGCATCACATATTGGAATCCATTATGTGCCCATGCTATCTCTTGGCCAAATCTAGATAACCCACCTATTTCCAGGGATCAACGCCTTGTCATCCTTAAAACCATCTTGATGAGTCAATTGCTACTCATTAAATCCTTGGACGATTCACCTTCAACCTAATGACAGTGCATCTTCAATGGTTCTCTCAGTGTTAATGTGATTCTAGGGATGGTATCATTTCCTTATGTGGTATAGAAGTTGAACCTACTACTCAAGGCCATTTTGGAAATGTACTCCACCTACAATGTACCTTAGAAATTTTACTCCGTATCTTGCAAGTGCTCGTACTAGGTCTGCAAGCCACATATTCACTAGATGTCAAATCAATCCACATCTTTAATTATTCTTGATCGGTCGTCAATCCATTCAATGGTATGTATGAATTTCATAATGTCCTACCTCAAACCTATAAACATCATGTAGACATACTTTTCATGCTCATCCCTTGATTGCACTAGACCACTTTATACACCATCACCAACGATTAAACCAGACTCATTTGCTAGTACCCCTGGCACTTGTTTATCTTCTCTTGAATATGTGTACCAAGGCACTGCACATAGCATGATTCTCATGGATAATTTGTCATCTACCCTATAGATGAGATCCCATGGTTGTTTCACCTTTCTTATTTGAACAAGAGTCACTATCCTTCACCTTGGTCTTGTCCATGAATTCGAGACCCCCTCACATGAGATATAACTCCTTGAGTATAAACAATCCACTCCAAAGACTGAATCCCTCAAAAGGACATCTTCCTCTCAAAAATTGTTGCTATAAATAGATCTGCTCCCTTGAAGGATAGCTATGTGAAGCTTCCTTAAAAAAAATGAGAGCTACCAAAGCTTCCTGCATCAATCTGGGGGACTCCTCATGAATACCTCAAGGATTTTATGGTCATTCCCATATAGACTTCCTCACAAGTTCGATTAGTCTACCTCATACTATTAAGCCAGGTTCATGAAAAAAAATGTGGAGGTCACTGGAATTGCCCATGATGTTGACCTAGGTTCATTCTTCACCAAAGCTATTATTGGCTGACCCTTACACCATGATAAAAATGTAACTACCTTTCAACCCTTCTGTACCATTCCAACTCCCATTTCACATTATCTTCATCATAGGGACTTCTTGGAACATATGACATTACGATGATCACTCGTGACACCTTTGGCACCTTAGAACAATCAATCATGCAATGGATCTTGTCAGGGTCTTACATTCATCATTCCTCCGAATGCCATCAGTGTGATCATAACTTGGTACTGAATACGTACACAAAATCAGGTGGCTTTATTACCCCTAACATTCATCTTCTGAATGTCTTTATTTATGATATTTGAGTTACCTTATACCATGACTAGGTCCTTGACACTTCACTTTTGGTGGTAATCATCACTTCTTTCGCACAAGCGACCTCACCTATATCACTTCAAACCTATAACCTACCCAAAAACCTAATGTGATGCCTACAGCACCCACACTTAGTTCCTACATCGCCTTATTACCCAAAAACCATCATTTTCATAGCCGAATCCTCATATTCAAAACCCTCAGCTTATGGGAGAATCCTACATCGGCTTGGGGTTCCTTTTCACTGGGACTATGATAGGCAGCACTCCGAGGGCATGGGGGCCCTTAGAGGTTTCCCTATGGCCATTCTCTACACCTAAACAATTCATCTTCCATGTTCCTCACATTACGATCACACCTCACTTAGTTTCCCTTGTTTGCGGTCCATAAATTGGAAATTAAAACTCGACAGTACATAATCCAAGTTACTTTATATTTAAATCATAGGACATACATTTACTTACGCCTGACCATTTCTCTATCATCACTATGCTATAGATTATAACTACAGTCTCATTATATGACCCATATTATCATTCAATGCATACAATACCAACTCACAACTTCACCTACTTTTACTCAACCATGCCTCAAATGTGCTGACTCGAAATCCATGCCTAATCAACCTGAATCGATCCATGCCTATACGGTGACCTTGACTCCATCAGAAAACTCACCTGATTTCTATCCATATAAGAAACAATCAAACGGTCAAAATCTCACTCCTAATTGGCTTGAACCATAAATAACATAAATCCCAATACAATATACATCAGGAAAATATCATGTATCCTCATCATGATCCATCATCTCAAAAATCATTGAGCACGCAGGTCAATACACAATACAAAAAGTCATCAGCATGCAGGCCAGTCTCATCTATAAAATAAAATAATGAGTCAATACAAAATCTCTTTGGCACGTAGGTTGGTATGTGATAAAAAATGACAACTATCCTCTCGGCATGCAGGTCGGTATATATCATCAAAATATGACTATCATACATCAAAAACTAGGCACTTACATATCAGGCATCTTCAGTATGATGTACCTCCATCTCTGTATCATACCTATGATCCTCATGGCTAGTCCCTACTGGTGCTCCCATATGGAGCTGAGATCTTCGAATGCCGGTGGCCCGCCTAATCCACTCTCCAGCCTCTACCATCACCAAGATTCACTACCCGTCCACCTCTAGTCCAATCAAATGACTCTCACACTGACCTCACATGTGGATCAAACTCCTTGACTCACCACTTCCAATCACCCGTAGATCACTCCCTCAAACTCACTTCTTCGTCTCAACAAAATCTGGACAGCTATAAATAGAATGCTCCCTCAAAGGACAACTTTTTTTGTCAGTTTTCCCACTTGGCTAAATAACAAGATGAATAACGATAGCTACATGGTTTTTTTTGTTTTTATAACAAACCTGACCTAAGGATGACGTCGGTTATTCCTTGATCCCATAATTAGTCTTGTGCCCTACCAAACCATCAGTCTGGTCAAACCTATACCGATTGTCAGTTATGGACTTGATCGGCATCAGTCACCCTAAAACCTACACATTGCCCTAAATTTTACCCTTTCACCCTACACATATCTCCTTTTTTACCTTTCACCCACCCCTTCACGATGATCCACTTTACCCCACCTCACCTTTACCTCAAGGGACATCTTGGAATCCTCATACATTCTGGTGATCCTATGACCACCATTTATTGCCTAGAATAGTTAATGTGCAACTCCTTTGGGGACTCATTATGTTCCTCACCTCCTACCTTGGCTATTATCTACATGCCGTATGATCCTAGACAAT
This sequence comes from Taxus chinensis, assembly GCA_019776745.2. NCBI lineage: Eukaryota > Viridiplantae > Streptophyta > Pinopsida > Cupressales > Taxaceae > Taxus > Taxus chinensis. Next base: position 79,358,030 of record CM034151.1, read on the forward strand.
CAGGCCTTGGATTTATTGCCCCCTAGTGACCTTTGACCCCATCTTTGTTCACGTTTTGATTACCTTGTGGCACTGTTACTTGATCCTTGAATGCTTACCTAATGACGTTATCCTAGCCTATTCACCATGATCACGTTCTATCCTGACCCTACATTTGGTACCTATCGGAATCATACCTAAACTTTCTATTACACCTAAACCTACAAACATGTTTCCTGACCATATCCTACTACCTTGGATATAGAAATCTTCTTCCCAAGCTCATTTGGATAAGCCTATCAACCTTAGATAATGTAGAGTTTTCCTGCTCTTTAACATGGTAGCTATGCTAGGTAGTCTACTACGATGTGCGTGGTGCCCTTTGACTGTTAGCTTAGACTTTGACCCTACCCCATTACCTAGATTGCATCGAGTATGACCTTTTACCCCCTTTTTTCCCCCATGCCCACTTAACTTTTCCTCACATTCACCTTTTTTCAAACCACTGGACCGATTCTGCCTTCATACCTCATCAAGTTCTCTGGTTTGAGGGGGATACATTTATTACACCCACACATGGGGCAACTCTATCATCATTATCCATTGATTAGTGTCAACATTATCACATATGAAGCATACGCATCAAAAAGGGGTAACAATGTATGAATCATAACCAATTATGTCACGATTCATGCCTTTAGCCTGACTCAACAAATAACACCTCATCACATTCACCTAGCCATGGCCCCCTTCACCTCACTCAATCCATGCTAATTGTAGACACTTAAATTAGGTCCATTATCGCTCACCATATTTATTACTTAACATATAAGCCCCCTTATATTAAATAATATCCTAGCACATGACCCACCTCCACCCTAGTACATATTCATTCAAGCTAATTACTGCATTTTCCTCACTAAACCTATTATTTAGCAAGTATGCCATTAACTAACTAAGACTCTACACATATAGTGTAGACACCAAATTTGTGTCTTACGACCCCTTGTGACCCGCATCTCATCTCGCAATCTAACCTCATTACCTAAACTTTACACAATTATTTATTAATTACCTTGTAATTGATAAATCCACATCACCTTACCCCGCCACCTCACTTTGCCACCTCATCATGACCTAGCCCTAACCCTAAACTAACCTAATTAAGACCCGTGACTTGGTCTAGACTCACATCCATAACTAATGCCTCCTTACTCGCACCCAAAGCCGACCTTCTAGCCACTTGACCAAGCCCGCAACTGATCTCTCGGGAGAAAAGCAGGGAAGGTGGGCTATTTTACTAAAAATAGCCTACTTTTTCCTTACCGATGCCGGTTCCTACTCGACCGCCGTCGGTTACGCAACCGCCATCGGTTCCCTGTAAATGGGCTCCCCAAACCAAAACAACGGATCGGAATTTCATTTTGGAGATCAGTCGAAGGATTTTTGGATCAACAGAGAGCATTGCGAGCGAGGAACAGAGTCCAGATCTTCACTTGACAGAGCAGAGACGAGTGAAGAAACCAGAAGTGCTTGCAGTAGAGGATATCAACTTGCATCTTCGCCAAAACCAGTAAGTCATATCTTGCATGTCCTCTGTTATAACATTTCTTCTGCTCTGTGAATTTCAATCCTCCTAAATCCGTCTCTGAATCTACTACCCAACGTGTCATTGCATCTAACTGTTATCCTTTTGCTTCTAATCATCCCATTTCCTAATATCATCCATAAACCAGCCTTACAAAACACCATAGCTACCAAGAAGATCCTAGAACCCACCGGTATCGGTTATCAGTAACCGGCATCGGTTATCAGTAACCGGCATCGGTTCCTCTGATCAAAACCAGAAAACCAGCCTTTCCCCTACCTAGTTCAACGAAACAATTTAATTGATATTTTGCAGTCTTTTGTGTTAATTCATATTAGCAGGGGAACTGACCACCTTCGAAAGGAAGTTTTATATTTCCTGGGCCCAAGGCAGTTCCCTCATTTATTGTCTAATCAAAATCTTGTGGTCTTGTGTTCTTATTTGCAGGTAGTCCTTCCAAGACAAAAAGGAGTTCTTCGCAGTCAACCTGATCTTTCTCTACGGTACGCGCACACCATCTCGACATTCAAACAGGTATTCCTCCTAACCCTAACCTCATCTGTTTCTAAAAGGAATGAAAGGATAGAAGCAACTCTATTCCCAGTAGCCGAAACATTCCGAAGTGAAACATTTTGGCACGCCCGGTGGGACCCATTTTGGGTTTCTTTCTCTTGCTTATTTTCATTTTAGGAAGCATATTTGCTGTTGCTGCTTTTGTTCACAAGGTATATTTTCGTAAAGAATTTGTCTTGCTTTCCTAGTTTCGCATTAGTGAAAGTCATCTCTCTTGCTTCATCGAACATAATTTTCGATTTGGGTTTAAAAACACATGCATTGCATTCCTGCTTGTTGTTCTTTCAATTCTAGTGAACATAGATTAAGTAACAGGTCGTACACGTGGGGGTGATATCCACGGTATTGACAGGAAATTAACCCTAGTTTCACTGCACAACACATACCGAATCACTTCACAATTAACACAACAGCTCAAACATCCCCCCTTTTCCGCGGTATTCCTCCGCCCGATTGAGGTAACCTTATAAGCCAAAACAAACTTGACATTTCCCCTAGGTCTTGTTGTTTAGGATTCTGACATCATTCTTACGTCTAAAGGCATAAGCCCACGATAACTAAAATTAACCCTAGGATTAGTCTCTGGATTTGCGTGTGCATCTTGCTTGTTTTCAAATTCTGTTTTCTCTGTCATACTTTGTCTTCTGTGATCAATAAGTTGATAAATATACTCAACGTTGCTAAAAATCAAATTAGCAGCCTTTTATATCTTCTTATCTTAGACTTTTGACACCGGCATTGGTTAAAGGGACCGACGTCGTTTGCTCTGTGACCGACACCGGTTAGTAAACCGATATCGGTTACTGTCTTCATCAGCCCCTGACAAACCAGCAACTTGCCAAATTCATCATTCTGAGGTTGTTTTTGTTCTTGATAGATTGAAACTTTCCTGTGTGTTCTTGTCCATGGTTGTCATCACTCGGAAGCAAGCCGCCGCCATGGTTTCACATGCCTGCTCTGTGTCTTTGCCTGAATCACCCCCTTCACATTCTATAGGGAACCCTACGGACACCAGTGAGATCCCCCAAATTCCTGTAGGAGACAAGGACTTTGCCAAATTTTTGGATGCTAATCCCAGCGCTGTACAATACTATTTGTCTCATGCCCCTGACCGTACACCTGATGGTCAGCTCCTTATTGGCATGCCTATTAGTATAGCTGCTCATTTAGCTCCCACTCCTCCTGATAACACTGCCTTACTTCCTGCATCTCTAGCCCCGTCTCCCAATCCGACGGCTTCAGAGGTTCATACGACCCCGATTAGCTTTCCTTTGGTTAATCTTGGACCCCACGTATCGTTACCACCAACTACCCCTACCTCATCTCTCTTTCAGACCACTCCATTCATGACTTACTCTCTGCCACCTATCCACACGAGCTTTCCTTCTCAAGCTCCGCCTACCTTTTCATTCCCATACACGTATCCAGTAACCTCAACACCTTATATGGGACATCCCTATTCTGTTGCTCCAACATACTCATCCTCCATACCTTATCAACACTTAGCCCCCACCATTGTCCAGTGGAAGCCCTTGGTCCAACTTGCCTCCATTTGCCACAACCGCACCCATCATCTCATCCAACCATAGATTTCATCAAACAAATGATGGACAAAATGCAAAACCTGGAGGCTTTCTGTTTCGGGAAGTCGTAGCGCCTTGACATACGAGCAAGTTTTGTCGGGAGCCCATTCACCCTTCTGTCCCCCTTCATTCATATCCTCCTCAATGGGAGTTGCCAAAATTTACTCGTTTTAACAGTAAAGAGGATCCTCAACAACACTTGCGATCATTTAGACATGCTTGTTATTTGATTGCCCATGATGATGCCTTGTTACTCCGCACCTTCCCCATGTCCTTATCAGGACCCGCCTTGGAGTGGTACAGTGCTTTAACCCAGCACTCGATCTTCTCTTTTAACCAACTAGCCCAATCTTTCTTGGATCATTTCTCCATTAACATTGCCAAGAAAGTATCTATCACCGACCTCTATGCCATCCGACAATTTGAAGACGAATCTATCGCACAGATTTCGTTGGACGATGGCGGGGCCTTATCAACCAACTTACGTATGCCTTGCCTCAAACCGAACTTATCGAACTATTTACGCGGGCCTGCGCTAAGCACATCTCCCCTACCCTCCAAATTCAAACTTTCCGTACATTCGACGAGGCCTTTACTATGGCTCGGAAATTAGAAATTCGAGCCTTAGAAGAAGAGAAATTGCGGTTGCGTAACAAAAACCCCAATTTCCGAACTCCTGATTCTACCAACAAGCCAAACACCACCACTCCTCACGCGTCCACTTCTTCTAAATCAAAAGGAGCTGTCCACGCGGTAATGGTCAAATCTCAAACACCATCCAATACTCCACCGAAAACCACCTTATAAGTACAAAGCCGAGCCCACCAATTACACTCCCTTGGGAGAAACTTATGGCGTCATCCTGGAGAAATTGCTCAAAGCTGGAGCTATCACCTTGCCCCCTGTTAAACCTCACTCTGGGTTTGACTCCACCCGCGCAATACCTTCCTGGTACAAAGAAAATGACTTTTGTAACTTTCACCGCGTAAAAGGACATAGTCATGAAAACTGCAAGATGTTGAAAAACATAGTGCAGGAAATGGTTGACGCAGGGGATATAACCCTCGATAATCCTAACGCCCCTGCTAACCGAAATCTGAAAATTTTCAACAAGCCATTCCCGAATCACTCGTCCAACAGTAACGTAAACCAAGATATCTTAGCCGAGGAGAGTGTTCATGAGATCCATGCAGTCTTCGATTCTCAGCCAAAAGCCTCTATTGAAATTTTTTTGAATCAAGCCTCTCCACCAACACAGGAGTCTGAACCTCCTTCACCACCATCAAGCCAAAGTGAAATCATTCCTTTACCCATAGAAGAGTTAACTACCCGGACTTCTCTTCTCATCGACGAGTCTTCTTACACCACATCCCTACAAGACTGTGAGCGGATGTTATCTAATTTATCTATTTCCCAAACGTCCCCTTCTACCACTCTTGCTGCACAAGAGGAAGGCTCGCCACTCCTTTTGACATCCTTAGACGAGAAATCTCTTACACTGACATCACCACATTCTTTAAACATGACAGATCCCCTCAAACACGCCCTCCTACCTATTAGTCCCTCATCACCTAAATCTTTTCAACGACCGGTTGACCTCTTAACATCTATTGATACAGTGCCTCATCTACCTCCTGTGTCACACCCACAGTGGACTGGAATCACAACCCACCTTTCTTCCATACAAAAATTACAAATCACACCTGGAGACTGTCATTCCACAGAAGATAGACAGGCCCTATGGGAACGTTTGAGTACCCCTTTTTCTACTCAAATGCAAATGACTGATCCTGATGTCTCCACCATATACCCGAAGTGTTTACAAAAGCTTAAAATGCCCCTGTTCTCACCTTCACCCCCCCTCACCTCTACCAAATGCCCCGTCCACTTCTATCAACTTAACCAGATCTTCCCCTACGCTTGGGACCTCACCAATGCACAGTCTAACGCACCCGCCTAAGTGACTCGATCTATCCAAAAATAAATCCGTCCCGCCACCTAGGAGACAAACTCAATCCGTGCCCCTATCACAATCAAAACCATCATCGTCATACCTACCTTCCATATTGGGACCCCATCCCTCTACCTTACATCAATATATCATACCTCCTGCGTTTTCTTCAAAACAACCTACGCCTTCCGCACCCATACAGAAATTCCAGGGTATAGCAACACCGTCACTCCGCGTATCCTGTCCACCTATCAACCCTAAACAAATTCCATCATCAAAAGATTTGTTTTCGGTCACTCCTATTTCCCCGTGGTTGTTTTCTGATACCACATCATCTACGGCCTCATCATCCAACATAGCTTCTGTGCCAAAGAAATCACGTTTAGTGAAAACCATGTATCAACACCCCTCGGCTAAACCACCACCCATGCGAACCAATCACGCCCAAACATTACCAAAACCCACACAACCAATACCCTCATCCTCTTCCGATTTTGACCCACTCAAAGGATCTTACGCCAAAATCCTTGCTATGTTGGTGGAGAATGCGACCATTTCCCTACCTCCACTTAGACCTTATGACCCGTCTAAACCCCGACCTATGGGTTACGATGAGTCTAAAATCTGTGCTTATCACCGCACACCAGGACATGATGTGGAGGGATGCAAAGCTCTAAAAACCATCCTTCGTCAGTCACCTCTCCCGGATAGAAAGATTAAGAAAGACAACTTACGAAGGGAGAGACCCTTTAGTTTCCATTCCCTCTCCTATACCATCTGTCCCCGCCTCACCAAGATCTATCATTATTACAACCCCACCTCTTGAAGACCATGAGTTATCCCAACCATCTTCCTCATCTCAGGTCTACGAGATTAATATGATTAGTGTCGCTACTCGAGGGCAGAAAAACAATGGGAAAGCAAAAGAAAACACACCTGCGGCATCTCTTTCTCCGTCAAACATCCCGATTGCACCACCACCTAAAGTGGTCATTCGCGGACCCGCCTATCCCGTCTCTAATGGCATTGCCCACCGAAATATGATTAAACAGCTTCACCAATCGCCCGTAAAAATGACACTGTATGATCTCATTCAGACTTCTGAATCTCATCGACAAGCTCTCGTTGAGATCCTTCAAGGGATAGAGGTTTTACCTAATGAAACCCTGCCTGTCGCCTCCATTCTAACACCCAATCACATTGCTTCTCTCACCAAACAATCCATCTCCCCCAACCACTTCTGTCTCTGTACAACAAGCCGCTGCAGTTAGTTTCTCGGAAGATGAAATTGTCGACTTTGGTACAGAAGACCCTGACCCTGCCCTTTTCATTTCCGCTTACGTCCGAGACATTCGAGTACGTCGGGTTATGATTGACGGGGGTGCTAGCCTAAACATCATCTCTTCAAAAGCCTTCCAAACAAATGAATATCCCTTCTAGTTGCATGTGTGCCAACCCCATCATGTTGCGGTCATTCAGTGACGCTATTACTTCTAGACAAAAATTTAGGTGAGAAATGAAGAAAAGAACACTGTTGAGAAAAGATAGGTGTGTAACTGATATCGGTAGCTGATAGACCGATATCGGTTAAGTAACCGATACCGGTTATTTAGGTATGAGCTTTTCTCAAAATAGAAAAGCTAGGGTGGCAACTTAAGTTTTAATTTTAGAGCCATGCAAGAGGTTAAATACGCGAACGCGACGCTTTTTGACGACTGAGACAGGTATTTGCATGAGAGATTTGAGTGATAAGGAGAAGAGGGATAGGAATTTGTATGTGATCGGAGATTCAGAAAGTAGACCTCAAGGTGAATTTGAAAAGAGTGGTGATAATGGCAGGATGAGGAGAAACATCCAGCAGGCAGGGACAAGAGGGAAGACAAGGGCCACCTCAAGCTACTGCAACCCTAGAGGTAAATGTTTTGGTTGTGATTTGATTTCTGCATGTTTTGTGAATAAAATGATTAAGTGGGTAGATATGAAGAAGAAAACATGATAGCAAGGGTTATAGGTGAGGTAAGTGTTACGTGGTAGGTAATCAAGGGTTTCGGGTATGTCTGTGTATACAGAGAGGAATAAACGAGCAATTTATTGTCGTAGGTGGTTGTTTTAGGCAAGATGTATGTAATTGACGGTGACCGGTAGCGGTTAGGGAGAACCGGTATCGGTTACTGAACCGATATCGGTTATGTATAACTGATACCGGTTACTGGAGGAATTTCCAGAATGTTTGAAAAACCCTGACGGATTGAATGGTTGTTTGTTGTTTTGGTGTATGCAGGTAGAGGCAGGGTTGAGGATGAATGATAATGTGCCAGCACTGTTGTCACGGATCCGAGCGGATGTAACACCAGCGGAATGGACATTGATAAATCGTGTGGGGTTAAGTGGAATCCGTTATTATTCACGAATCGCACGTAATCATGGTATGTTACAGGCGTTGATTGAGAGATGGAATCCCGAGACAAATACCTTCTATCTGCCAACAGGGGAGATGACAGTAACATTGGAAGATGTGTTTCGGATTTTGAGACTCCCTATTAAAGGAGAACTAGTATATCAGGCACTACCTAGCGTGGCACAGGGAGCGATAACAGCAGTATTTGGTCCCTACGCACGAGATTTGACACAGCGAGGTTTATCCTTTACGTATGGGGTAATGTATGCAGCACACCCTGAGGAGACAAGGTTAGCAGTGGTATTAATGATAGCGGTAGGGTATTATGCATTACCGAGGGCAGAAGGAGGAAGATTTCCAAAGGCAATTGATGTGTGTTATCTGGGAGATGGTAGAAAGGAATGTTACGTTTGCATGGGCACCTGCATATTTGGCGGAGCTATACAGGGGTTTATGGGCTTGTAGGTGAAATCACAGGACGACGCTAGATTGTTCATACGTATTACACTGTTGGGCCTATGAGCACATTGTTTGTGTGCGACCAATAGGCCGACCCATCCAGTCGAGAGAAACCGGAGTGCAGAGGTTGGGATTCAAACGATGGGTCCAGACAGAACAAGAGGCCAGATCCCAGGCCGTGACGGGTGATATTGAGTATTACAGGCAGGTATGGGAGAGAGTGACGGTTTGGCGGATATCTGTTGGAGGCCATACAGAAACTATATGGTAACAGAGAACATAGCTAAGGAGTTGAGGGGTGTAGAGCGATTGAGGTGGATCGCAGGGCACAGGCTGGGTGAGTATCAGAGGATTCCTATAGATCACGTGCGGCAACAATTTGGATTTGTGCAGGATATACCCCTGGCTTATAGACCATATATGAGGATCGACGCCGAGGTAGCATTCTCACCTCCCCGGCCAACACCTCCAGAAGGGCCTGAAGAGGTAGCAGCCGATCGCAGGGTAATGGATGCAGGAACGACAGAGGCCTATAGATTATGGTGGGTAGCAGAACTGCGAGGTGTACGTGAGCACCCTGACATAGCGGTGATTACAGCAGAGAGGGATCGTCTGCAGCGTTTGGTTCAGCAGCTCCAAACGCAGGTGAATGAGACAAGAGGATTGTTAGTGGTTGCGGAGTCACGGGCGGAGAGACTAGAGGCTGGAGTCCTCCATGCGAGAGGGCGTATTCATATGTTACAGGAGAGATTGGCAGATCAGTGGGCGGTACCAATAGCCGTGGTACCTTTGAGGACAGAGAGGCCCGGTGAGAGGGGTCGACGATCACGATCATCACCTAGTTCGGGATGAGGCGTGAGGGTCTGAGTAAATGTTAGCAAGGTATAAGAATAAATAAGAGTACCGACCTGCGTGTCGATGATAGAGAAGATGTATTTGTTTAACATCTAAATAAAATGAGATATGTATGTTGATTTGAGTTATAATAATAAGAATGTTTTCGTTTTGACTTTCGGTGTTTTGAAAAAAGGATAAAGAGGAATGTGATTAAATAGAAATACACAAAAATATTTATATTTACCACACATGATAGGTTATGGTAGGGGATGGTCGAGCTAACCTTGGGAGACCCCATGTCTCCGAAGTGCTGCCTACATAGCCCTTTGCACAAAGCAAGGAGGGGCCTCAGACCGATGTAGTTCTCCCTTAGGATCAGGGAGAGGCGAATTCAGGCAATTTGGTACGGTTTAGGCAATTGGTTGGTTGGTAAAAATATTAAGATTAGTAAAGGTAAGGTTGATGGTGTTGGTAATGAATTGGTGATGTTGTAAAAGGTATAAGGGAAGCGAAAGTTAGCCTACCCAAGTAGTAGGGAATCGTGTCCTGATTAAGGTCAACACACAATCCTAGATGCGAGGTAAAGCAGAAAGAGTGCTCCGTAGATGAAGAGAGCTAAACAAACCACACCACGTAGAACGAGCTTGGAGCCCTAGGTACCGTGCATAGACGAGAAGTCAATAGGTGAAAAGAGTTGTGTGATCACAATATATCGAGCGTACATTATGTCCCTTGAGTTGAAACAAATGGTGAGGTGAGGTGGATGGTATAGCTGAGGTGCAGAGAACTTATTACAAAGTGAGTGTTCTGACGAAAGAGAACCTACCCTAAATAGACAAGTCCATGACTCAAAAGTTCTTTTGAATGAGGCTTTTATTTTATTGAATGTAGACTGATCGATGCGGGAAGTCTACAAGGGATATTGATTGTATTATTCTTGAGGTCTTCACGAAGCTGATCAATGCGAGAAGCTTCTGATAAAGGCTGACTGTGTATAGCTGTCCTTCGAGGGAGCAGTCTATTTATAGTAGCAGATATGATTGTAATGCATAGCTGTCCTTCGGGGGAGCAGTCTATATATAATAGCAGCAATAGTTCGGCATATAGCTGTCCTTCGAGGGAGCAGTCTATATTTAATTTAGATGACTAGATGTTCTTTTGGCGTGAAGCATCTAGTTTAGTAGGAAGTTTGACTCAAGAAAATCCCATAAGAATACGGCTTATTTTAATACTTTGAAGTCATGGACTAGACTAAAAAGGGGAAGGCATCATCAAGGGGAGGTGAGAATCAAACTATGTGAGCTTGATTGTTATTATGAGGTGTAGGAAACAGAGTGTATGTAGTGGTAAGTGAGCTCAAGGGACGAGCGGCAGTAGGTAGATAAGAAGTGATATAACACTAATTTCAACAGTAGAATGGTCGAAGATGCAAGGCATTAAGGGGTTCAGGCTCAGGTTTACCATTAAGCGAAGCTAAACGATAAGTACCAGATCCATAGGTGTGAGTGATTATATAAGGCCCAATCCAATTGGGAGCAAATTTTCCACGTTTGCTCTTTTCTAGTTTGGTTACATGTTGATTCTCTTTGAGGACAAGATCACCAACCTTAAAGGTACGCTCATGAAGTCGCTTATCATAAGCACGTTTAATGCGTTTTTGATAGATTTGAAGGTGATCAAGAGCTGCAAGACGGCGTTCGTCAAGAAGCTCCAATTGGGCTAACCGCTCTTGGCGGAAATCATCGTTGGTGAGAACATCCTGAAGAGATATTCTAAGGGAGGGTATTTGTATTTCGAGAGGCAAAACAGCCTCGGTACCGTATACCAAAGAAAAAGGTGTGGCATTAGTAGAGGTACGAATGCTAGTACGATAAGCCCAAAGGGCAAAGGGAATGTGATCGTGCCAATTTCTTCCGGATTCATTGACAACTTTCATGAGGATTTTGGTTAGTGTTTTATTAGAGGACTCGGCTTGCCCATTGGCTTGTGGATAGTAGGGTGATGAGAAGCTAAGTTTGATACCAAAGTTGTCGCAAAGGTCTTGCAACAACTTGTTTTTGAAAGATTTTCCATTATCTGTTATCAGGCGATGAGGAACACCAAAACGACAGATAATGTGGTGGTTAATGAACTCGACAATTTTTTCTTTTTTGATTGAAATGAGTGGAATAGCCTCCACCCATTTTGTGTAATATTCGGTCGCTGTGATTATCCAACGGTGACGTTGTGAAGAGGTCGGGTGAATCTCACCAATAAGGTCTAAACCCCATTGTGAGAAGGGCCAAAGATCTCGAGCGACCTGGAGCGGGTGGCTAGGAGTATGTTGAAGGTTGGCATGTTGCTGACACATAACACAACGCTTAACATATTCGTAGCAGTCGTTATTGAGAGTAGGCCAATAATAACCAAGGCGAAGGATTCGTTTGGCCACGGCAAGGCCGCTAAAATGTCCACCACAAATACCGTCATGGACCTGTTGGATGGTATGAGTGGCCTCCGCGCCAGTTAGACAGCGAAGGAGGATGCCATCAAAGCCACGTTTATAGAGGAGTCCCCCCATGACAACATAACGTGAAACACTTTTAAGAAAAGCACGTTTGCCGTTACTAGTAAGGTCAGGTGGGAGGACAGAGATTGTAAGATAATCGTGAAATTGGTGGTACCAGGTATCCTGTGAATTAGTAGACACAGTATTTATCATACAAACTACCGGGGTTGAATAGGATGGGGCAAAAAGTTGTTGGACCACGACGAATAATTCAGAGTCAGTTGGTGCGGCGGGAATTTGCGAGGCTAGGCAAGCCATAGTGTCCGTAAATTTGTTAGTGGAGCGTGGAATGGTTTGTATAGAATAGTGAGTAAATAAGGCTAGAAGTGAATCCACGTAGTGTTTGTATTTTTGAAGTTCCTCGTTTTTGCATTGGTAGACGCCCATAACTTGATTGACTACCAATTGAGAGTCGCCAAAAATGTTGATAGATTTGATGCCTAAGTGTAACGCAACTTGGAGACCCAGAACAAGGGCCTCGTATTCCGCTGTATTATTAGTGCAAGGGAAATCGAGTCGGAATGAAAGAGGCATAGGCTCAGCGTCGAGAGGAATAAGAACAACGCCGGCTCCTCCGCCGTGCTGGCATTTAGATCCATCGAAGAAGAGGGTCATTGGGTATGACTCTTCCCGGAGTGAAAGAGTGGCGATGAGTTCGTCGGGGAAGGTAAAATTGGTAAATTGTTCCCCAGGTAAAGGAGCTTCCGCAAGTTGGTCTGCGATGGTTTGTCCTTTGATTGATTTCTGGTGGACAAACTCAAGGTCGAGGTCGGCGAGAAGCATGAGCCATCTGGCAATGCGTTGGTTCAGATGAGGTTTGGCATACATGTAATGGATGGGGTCTGTATTGGTGATGACGAAAGTCTTGTGATTTAGAAGGTAGTGTCGGAGTTTGGTGGCCACGAATGATAGGGCAAGGCACAATTTTTCTACATGTGTGTACCTAGTCTCATAGTCCACCAAAGTACGACTTATATAATAAACGGCTTGTTCGCGATTCTCAGAGTCACGATGTGCAAGCATGGCTCCTACAGCGTGGTCGGTGGCGGAAAGGTAAAGGTAGAAAGGGCGGTCGTCTTGGGGTGGGATAAGCACGGGTGGCTGCAAGAGATAGGATTTGAGAGCTTCGAAGGCTTGGTGACATTCTTCGCTCCATTGGAATGCAATATCCTTTTTAAGGAGGTGATGGAAAGGTTGACATCGATCTGAAAGTTGGGAGATGAAACGTCAGATAGATTGGAGCTTACCTTGTAAACTACGCAATTGTTTGAGATTTTTGGGTGGGGGCATTTCTAGGATAGCTTTGACTTTAGATGGATCGACCTCAATGCCACGCAAAGAGACGATAAAGCCAAGAAGTTTTCCCGAAAGAACACCAAAGACACATTTCTTCGGTTGAAGGCGGACAGAATATTGTAACAGGCGATCAAAAATAATGGTTAAAACATCGAGATGTTCACTACGATGTTTAGACTTGCCGAGAAGATCGTCGACATAATCTTCAAGGATAGTGTGCATAATGTCATGAAAAATGTAGGTCATAGCCCGCTGATAGGTAGCACCAGCATTCTTAAGGCCAAATGGCATGACACGATAACAGAAGGTTCCCCAAGGAGTTATGAAGGCAGTTTTATGTTGATCGGCAGGGGCAACCAAAATTTGGTTGTATCCTGAAAAGCCATCCATGAGAGAGAGCATCTCATGACCTGCAGTTAGATCAACAAGTTGGTCAATGCTAGGTAAGGGGAAGTCATCCTTGGGGCAAGCGAGATTAAGATCTCAGAAATCCGTGCATATCCGAAGTCCCCCTGTCGCTTTAGTGACAGGTACGATGTTAGAAATCCATTGAGGGTAGTCGATAGGCAGGATGAAGGAAACAGAAAGGAGTCGTTGGAGCTCCTCTTTGACCAAGAGAGCAATGCGTGGATGCATTTTTCTCAATTTCTGTTTGACTGGTTTGGAATCGGGGTTTAGGGTGATGTTATGGACGGCAATGGTAGGATCAATTCCTGGCATGTCAGCGTAAGACCATGTGAAAGCTTGGTTGCGAGCACGGAGAAAGGTAGTAAAGGCGGCTTGTTCTGATGTGTTAAGGGATTGTCCAATCTTCACAATGTGAGGATCCTCCTCCGTGTGGATATTGATTTCTATAGTAGATTCGTTCAGCATGGTTTGGGTTTCAGATGGTAAGGCTCGTTGAATATAAGAATCATCCGCGCCAAGGTAAGTGAGGATGGAGTCATCATCCTGGCATTCAACAACATTAATCAAAGGCGAATCCTCTTCGATCATGTCTGGATACAGAAGGGGAAGAGAAGATGGGTCCTCATTATCGCATTGATAAGTGAGAGGACCTATGAAGATAGCATTTATGAAAAAAAAAAGTTAGGAGGGATGGATTCAGGGTCTATAGATTCTGTGGGTGATGATGGCAAAGTGGGTGATGATGGTTTGGTAGGGGCGACGTCTTCTTCTTCCAGGATACAACTGACAAGAGGTGTCTCCTGTGTAGGTGTTTCGGGAAAACCGAGACCACTACGATCATTATGTTTACGGGTAGTCACGGGAATGAGTGTATGTCGGCCTTGTTCGTAAAGGCAAAAACCAAAGCCTTTCCACGCACAGCGAGTCAAGAAGGTGAGGGCGAAACGACGATTTGTCAAGTATTGAAAATCGGATTGGAAGGGAACCACACCAAGAGGAGGTTCAGGGGTAATGGAGGATGCGTCAACACCCCCATACGTTAGGTTAGTGCGGCAATGGGGTGGTCCGTAAGAGATTATCTCCCCCACGCGACGGTCGTAGGTGGGATGTGCATGTAATTGTCCGTACTCCTGTGGGGTAGGGAAAGAACTAACGTTATATAGGCGGTACTCCCCCAGCGTAAGGCGCTGAAAAACATCTACTAAGGGGTCGGAGGTTGGAATGTTAGCTGCGGGAAGGGAAGTGGTTTTTGCGATGGTGGTTTCATCAGTTGAAGGCGTAGGCGCGGTTGAGGTGGATGGTTGAGGTACATTTGAAGAGGATGGTTGGGTTGAATGTATGGGTGTCTTGATTGGTATAAGCACATCGTTAGGGCGGTATAACATATTGCAGGTTTTAAAGGGGGGAGGGTCAGCTTTTACGGTGTAGGACTTCCCCTCGTACTCAAATTTTATGCATCTATGTAATGTTGAGGGAACGCATCCCATGGCTCGGATCCAAGGACGACCCAGCAATATATTATATTGGAACTCTCCCTCCAAGACATAGAAGAGTTCGGGTAAAGTACGTGGTCCTACCGAATGTTGAGGATCACGGTGCCTAAGGTAGAAGTAATAGCGTCATTGAATGACCGCAACATGATGGGGTTGGCACACATGCAACTAGAAGGGATATTCATTTGTTGGAAGGCTTTTGAAGAGATGATGTTTAGGCTAGCGCCCCCGTCAATCATAACCCGACGTACTCGAATGTCTCGGACGTAAGCGGAAATGAAAAGGGCAGGGTCAGGGTCTTCTGTACCAAAGTCAACAATTTCATCTTCAGAGAAACTGACTGCAGCAGCTTGTGGTATAGAGACAGAAGTGATTGGAGTAGTGGGCTGTTTAGTGAGAGAGGCAACGTGATTGGGTGTTAGAATGGAGGCGACAGGCAGGGTTTCATTAGGTAAAACCTCTATCCCTTGAAGGATCTCAACGAGAGCTTGTCGATGAGATTCAGAAGTCTGAATGAGATCATACAGTGTCATTTTTACGGGTGATTGGTGAAGCTGTTTAATCATATTTCGGTGGGCAATGCCATTAGAGACGGGATAGGCGGGTCCGCGAATGACCACTTTAGGTGGTGGTGCAATCGGGATGTTTGACGGAGAAAGAGATGCCGCAGGTGTGTTTTCTTTTGCTTTCCCATTGTTTTTCTGCCCTCGAGTAGCGACACTAATCATATTAATCTCGTAGACCTGAGATGAGGAAGATGGTTGGGATAACTCATGGTCTTCAAGAGGTGGGGTTGTAATAATGATAGATCTTGGTGAGGCGGGGACAGATGGTATAGGAGAGGGAATGGAAACTAAAGGTCTCTCCCTTCGTAAGTTGTCTTTCTTAATCTTTCTATCCGGGAGAGGTGACTGACGAAGGATGGTTTTTAGAGCTTTGCATCCCTCCACATCATGTCCTAGTGTGCGGTGATAAGCGCAGATTTTAGACTCATCGTAACCCATAGGTCGGGGTTTAGACGGGTCATAAGGTCTAAGTGGAGGTAGGGAAATGGTCGCATTCTCCACCAACATAGCAAGGATTTTGGCGTAAGATCCTTTGAGTGGGTCAAAATCGGAAGAGGATGAGGGTATTGGTTGTGCGGGTTTTGGTAATGTTTGGGCGTGGTTGGTTCACACGGGTGGTGGTTTAGCCGAGGGGTGTTGATACGTGGTTTTTACTAAACGTGATTTCTTTGGCGCAGAAGCTATGTTGGATGATGAGGCCGCAGATGATGTGGTATCAGAAAACAACCACGGGGAAATAGGAGTGACCGAAAACAAATCTTTTGATGATGGAATTTGTTTAGGGTTGATAGGTGGACAGGATACGTGGAGTGACGGTGTTGCTATACCCTGGAATTTCTGTATGGGTGCGGAAGGTGTAGGTTGTTTTGAAGAAAACGCAGGAGGTATGATATATTGATGTAAGGTAGAGGGATGGGGTCCCAATATGGAAGGTAGGTATGACGATGATGGTTTTGATTGTGATAGGGGCACGGATTGAGTTTGTCTCCTAGGTGGCGGAACGGATTTATTTTTGGATAGATCGAGTCGCTTAGGCGGGTGCGTTAGACTGGGCATTGGTGAGGTCCCAAGCGTAGGGGAAGATCTGGTTAAGTTGATAGAAGTGGACGGGGCATTTGGTAGAGGTGAGGGGGGTGAAGGTGAGAACAGGGGCATTTTAAGCTTCTGTAAACACTTCGGGTATATGGTGGAGACATCAGGATCAGTCATTTGCATTTGAGTAGAAAAAGGGGTACTCAAACGTTCCCATAGGGCCTGTCTATCTTCTGTGGAATGACAGTCTCAGGTGTGATTTGTAATTTTTGTACGGAAGAAAGGTGGGTTGTAATTCCAGTCCACTGCGGGTGCGACACAGGAGGTAGATGAGGCACTGTATCAATAGATGTTAAGAGGTCAACTGGTCGTTGAAAAGATTTAGGCGATGAGGGACTAATAGGTAGGAGGGCGTGTTCGAGGGGATCCGTCACGTTTAAAGAATGTGGTGATGTTAGTGTAAGAGATTTCTCAGTCTAAGGATGTCAAAAGGAGTGGCGAGCCTTCCTCTTGTGTAGCAAGAGTGGTAGAAGGGGACGTTTGGGAAATAGATAAATTAGATAGCATCCACTCACATTCTTGTAGGGATGTGGTGTAAGAAGACTCGTCGATGAGAAGAGAAGTCCGGGCAGTTAACTCTTCTATGGGTAAAGGAATGATTTCACTTTGGCTTGATTTTGGTGAAGGAAGTTCAAACTCCTATGTTGGTGGAGAGGCTTGATTTAAAAAATTTTCAATAGAGGCTTTTGGCTGAGAATCGAAGACTGCATGGATCTCATGAACACTCTCCTCGGCTAAGATATCTTGGTTCACGTTACCGTTGAACGAGTGATTCGGGAATGGCTTGTTGAAAATTTTCAGATTTCGGTTAGCAGGGGCGTTAGGATTATCGAGGGTTATATCCCCTGCGTCAACCATTTCCTGTACTATATTTTTCAACATCTTGCAGTTTTCATGACTATGTCCTTTTATGCGGTGAAAGTTACAAAAGTCATTTTCTTTGTACCAGGAAGGTATTGCGCGGGTAGAGTCAAACCCAGAGTGAGGTTTAACAGGGGGCAAGGTGATAGCCCCAGCTTTGAGCAATTTCTCCAGGATGACGCCATAAGTTTCTCCCAAGGGAGTGTAATTGGTGGGCTCGGATTTGTACTTATAAGTTGTTTTCGGTGGAGTATTGGACGGTGTTTGAGATTTGACCATTACCACGTGGAAAGCTTCTTTTGATTTAGAAGAAGTGGATGCATGAGAAGTGGTGGTGTTTGGCTTGTTGGTAGAATCAGGAGTTTGGAAATTGGGGTTTTTGTTACGCAACCATAATTTCTCTTCTTCTAAGGCTCGAATTTTAAGTTTCCGAGCCATGGTAAAGGCCTCGTCAAATGTGCGGAAAGTTTGAATTTGGAGGGTAGGTGAGATGTGCTTAGCGCAGGCCCGCGTAAATATTTCAATGAGTTCGGTTTGAGGCAAGGCATACGTAAGTTGGTTGATAAGGCCCCGCCATCATCCAACGAAATCTGTGATAGATTCGTCTTCAAATTGTCGGATGGCATAGAGGTCAGTGATAGATACTTTCTTGGCAATGTTAATGGAGAAATGATCCAAGAAAGATTGGGCTAGTTGGTTAAAAGAGAAGATCGAATGCTGGGTTAAAGCACTGTACCACTCCAAGGCGGGTCCTGATAAGGACATGGGGAAGGTGCGGAGTAACAAGGCGTCATCATGGGCAATCAAATAACAAGCATGTCTAAATGATCGCAAGTGTTGTTGAGGATCCTCTTTACTGTTGAAACGAGTAAACTTTGGCAACTCCCATTGAGGAGGGTATGAATGAAGGGGGACAAAAGGGTGAATGGGCTCCCGACAAACTTGCTCGTATGTCAAGGCGCTACGACTTCCTGAAACGGAAGCCTCCAGGTTTAACATTTTTTCCATCATTTGTTTGATGAAATCTATGGTTGGATGAGATGATGATGCCACAGAATAGGGATGTCCCATATAAGGTGTTGAGGTTACTGGATACGTGTATGGGAATGAAAAGGTAGGCGGAGCTTGAGAAGGAAAGCTCATGTGAATAGGTGGCAGAGAGTAAGTCATGAATGGAGTGGTCTGAAAGAGAGATGAGACAGGGGCAGTTGGTGGTAACGATACGTGGGGTCCAAGGTTAACCAAAGGAAAGCTAATCGGGGTCGTATGAACCTCTGAAGCTGTCGGATTGGGAGACGGGGCTAGAGCTGCAGGAAGTAAGGCATTGTTATCAGGAGGAGTGGGAGCTAAATGAGCAGCTATACTAATAGGCATGCCAATAAGGAGCTGACCATCAGGCGTACGGTCGGGGGCATGAGACAAATAGTATTGTACAGCGCTGGGATTAGCATCCAGAAATTTGGCAAAGTCCTTGTCTCCTACAGGAATTTGGGGGATCTCACTGGTGTCCGTAGGGTTCCCTATAGAATGTGAAGGGGGTGATTCAGGAAAAGACACAGAGCAGGCATGTGAAACCATGGCGGCGGCTTGCTTCCAAGTGATGACAACCATGGACAAGAACACACAGGAAAGTTTTAATCTATCAAGAACAAAAACAACCTCAAAATGATGAATTTGGCAAGTTGCTGGTTTTTCAGGGGCTGATGAAGACAGTAACCGATATCGGTTTACTAACCGGTGTCGGTCACAGAGAAAACGACGCCGGACCCTTAACCGATGCCGGTGTCAAAAGTCTAGGATAAGAAGATATAAAAGGCTGCTAATTTGATTTTTAGCAATGTTGAGTATATTTATCAACTTATTGATCACAGAAGACAAAGTATGACAGAGAAAACAGAATTTGGAAACAAGCAAGAGGCACACGCAAATCTAGAGATTAATCCTAGGGTTAATTTTAGTTATCGTGGGCTTATGCCTTTAGACGTAAGATGATGTCAGAATCCTAAACAACAAGACCAAGGGGAAATGTCAAGTTTGTTTTGGCTTATAAGGTTACCTCAATCGGGCGGAGGAATACCACGGAAAAGGGGGGATGTTTGAGCTGTTGTGTTAATTGTGAAGTGATTTGGTATGTGTTGTGCAGTCAAACTAAGGTTAATTTCCTATCAATACCGTGGATATCACCCCCACGTGTACGACCTGTTACTTAATCTATGTTCACTAGAATTGAAGAACAACAAGCAGGAATGCAATGCATGCGTTTTAAACCCAAATCAAAAATTATATTCGATGAAGCAAGAGAGATGACTTTCACTAATGCGAAACTAAGAAAGCAAGACAAATTCTTTACGAAATATATAACAAAAAGCAGCAACAGCAAATATGCGCTTCTTAAATGAAAATAAGCAAGAGAAAGAAACCCAAAATGGGTCCCACCGGGCGTGCCAAAATGTTTCACTTGGAATGTTTCAGCTTCTGGGAATAGAGTTGCTTCTATCCTTTCATTCCTTTTAGAAACAGATGAGGTTAGGGTTAGGAGGAATACCTGTTGAATGTCGAGATGGTGTGCGCGTACCGTAGAGAAAGATCAGGCTGACTGCAGAGACTCCTTTTTGTCTTGGAAGGACTACCTGCAAATAAGAACACAAGACCACAAGATTTTGATTAAACAATAAATGAGGAAACTGCCTTCGGCCCAGGAAATATAAAACTTCCTTTCGAAGGTGGTCAGTTCCCCTGCTAATATGAATTAACACAAAAGACTGCAAAATATTAATTAAATTATTTCGTTAAACTGGGTAGGGGGAAAGGCTGGTTTTCTGGTTTTTGATCAGAGGAACCGATGGGGGTTACTGATAACCGATGCTGGTCACTGATAACCGATGGCGGTTACTGATAACCGATAGCGGTGGGTTCTACGGTCTTCTTGGCAGCTATGGTGTTTGTAATGGCTAGTTTTTGAATGGTATTAGGAAATGGGATGGTTAGAAGAAAAAGAATGATAGTTAGATGCAATGGCACGTTGGGTAGTGGATTCAGAAACAGATTTAGGAGCACTGAGATTCAAGAAGCATAAGAAATGTCATAGCAAAGGACATGCAAGATGTGACTTACTGGTTTTGGCACAGATGCAAGTTGATCTCCTTGGTTGTCAAGTGAAGATCTGGACTCTGTTCCTCGCTCGCAATGCTCTCTGTTGATCCAGAAATCCTTTGACTGATCTCCGAAAATGAAATTCCGATCCGTTGTTTTGGTTTGGGGAGCCCATTTACAGGGAACCGATGGCGGTTGCGTAACCGACGGCGGTCGAGTAGGAACCGGCATCGGTAAGGAAAAAGTAGGCTATTTTTAGTAAAATAGCCCACCTTCCCTACTTTTCTCCCGAGAGATCAGTTGTGGGCTTGGTCAAGTGGCTAGAAGGTCGGTTTTGGGTGCGAGTAAGGAGGCATTAGTTATGGATGTGAGCCTAGACCAAGTCATGGGTCTTAATTAGGTTAGTTTAGGGTTAGGGCTAGGTCATGATGAGGTGGCAAAGTGAGGTGGCGGGTAAGGTGATGTGGATTTATCAATTATAAGGTAATTAATAAATAATTGTGTAAAGTTTAGGTAATGAGGTTAGGTTGTGAAATGGGATGCGAGTCATAAGGGGTCGTAAGACATGAATTTGGTGTCTACACATACATGCCAGCATGCATTTGCAATCATTTTTCACCTTTACTTTCATCATTTTTCACCTCTGCAACTTTAATTTTTTACTTTTTACGTTCTTTACATCGTGCCCAAGCTAAAATACATTAAAAACATCATAGATCATCAAATTAGCTCATGAAAATGATTCCATTATTCTCAGAAGGCCAAGGGAACTCACAATCATATAAGGTTCGATGAATTTTGATGAAGAAATGTGATTTCTAAGCTCCTTGTAGCTCCCATGGCGGCCAAAAATGAAAATGCACAGTATCCGTTGATTTTGATCAACTTTTAACATCAATGTTACACGTGGATAATGTCATTCAAGGAGTAATATCAAAACTACCTTTTTGACCTTTGAATGAAGTGGGACATGTGTCAAAACATGATTGTATCGACCTCCCATGCTTTAGAAATGCATTTGTGAGATTTTTACCTTTGGAAAATTTTACAAAAAAAACCTCCGCTTCTCCACTGGACCTGCCATGTGCCCACATGTGGGCCCCACCAAAAACCGTGGGCTCATTTTATGAATTTTGGCACTTTTTTGAAAAAGGGAAATTTTCTCAAAATTTTCCGTGGGCCCAAACATCCGCTCGATTCCTTACCACATGATGCTGTCCCATTCACTACAGAGATACGCCTCCAATGTTGCCTTCAAACCTCCACAAGCACCAAAACACCTTGCGGGCCCGCCTTTCCCTTTTTTCCTTTTGAAAAATGCCATGTGTCACCCCCTAATTGTACGCATCCCTCCAATTTCTCCTGCCAAGGCTACAGATCAATTTTTGACTTTGCAATCCTTCGCCAAAATTTGTAAATTTTTCAATATTTCCTCCGCACTCAAAACTTCCGCCTCTTCTTGGACACGTGTCTTCCTCAAATTGGTCACAGGACCATTTTTCATTTTTTACCTTGCAAACATAAAGTCAAAAATTCATAAAGTTTTCCTTCAGCCCCTTATTCCATCTCACCTCCTGGACACATGTCCTCTTTTCATTAGTTGCGGGACTTCGTCCTGAAAAATTACTTATATCTTTTGAAGTTAAAAACTTCAAAGTTATTTCAAAACCTGCCCTCTAATTTTGGTTTCTCCTGGACACGTGTCCACTTCTCATTGGACGAGGGCTATCGGGCCTAAAATTTCACTTAAATATTTTGAAGTTAAAAACTTCAAAATCTTCAAATCCCCCGTCCCCCATGCTGACTCATCTGGACATGTGTCCACCTGCTATTGGATATGGGCCTTTAGGCAAAAAAATAATTTTGAGAATTTTTCCAAAATGAAAGAAAAATTCCTAAGTGTAATCCACCACCCATCGATCCTCCAGCCAATCAAATTGTGCCATGTAGGCACTTCACTGTAGCAATGTGGGCCGCAGACAAAATTTTTCCTTTGTCAAAATTTCAAAAAGTAACAAGTTAGAAAATTCTCCCGCACATCCTCAGCCAATAGGAGCCTGCCACGTTAGCAATATGTTGCAAAGATAAATTTAATGGGTAGATGACACCTGTATACCCGTCAAAATGTAAAAAATGTAGAGGATGCCCTAGAAATCAAATTTTTTGACAAGGGAAGAAAATTTCTTGATCTTAAACAAATTGAAACATGATTTAACATTGTTTTTGACCCGAGGATTGCGATTTCGATTGCAAAAAATCGAGATTCAATGAATTTCGAGTTTTTCATGACTTTGATAAAGGAGAAACGACACAACCCATAAAAATGAAGAAATTAGAGCACAAATGGGGGCAAATTTGGAAAATCATTTCAGAATAGGGTAAAATAACAACATTATGAGCACTTGAAAGTATTCAACTGGAGAAATCGAGCTTATAGACCCTCCAATCGACCAATGAAATGTTTCAGAGTAGAATTTGACATGAAAATTTTAAGGCACATTATGAAAACTCAATAATGGGACCAACACCTTGGATGTGAGTTTTCTGCTGTAATTGGCTCTCTGAAGATGCATTATCTCTCTGAAATGTATTCTTTCTCATCAACTTTCTTGCTTCCAAGTTCTAACTTCCAACCTTGAGAAATAAGGTTGATTTGGGTTAAAAGGAGTAACTGATGGTTGTTTGGATTAACCGGCGATGGTTAGGGGCAACCCGCATCGGTCAAGCTAGGATTTCCTAGGTTTACTGAACTTAGGGAGATCTTCCTAATTTTTATGGATCTCGTGTCGTTATCCCACGGACTATACTGGGAGCTCCTTGTGAGCATGCGGGAATGTGGTTAGAGGGAATGTAGGCATTGATTTTTAGGGTTTGGGTAAGTCTTAGTTGGTTATGGGAACTTGCTAAGAATAGGTCTTAGGTTGAGTTAACTTGGTTAGGTGTGGGGTTAGGTTTTGGGTTTTTGGGTTGGGTTGGGTTTTGGGTTTTTGGGTTGGGTTGCGGGTCGGTGTGGGGGTTGGGTTAGGGGTGGAGAAGGGTTAGGTTTTGGGTTTTTGGGTTGGGTTGGGTTTGGTGTGGGTGTGTAGGGGTGGTAGGTTGTTAGAGGGGGGCGGTAGAGAGTCAGGGTATGGTCGAGGGGATAAAAAGGGGTGTTTAGATGATAAAGTAGATGTTGTAATAAAGAGTAGGTCTAAGGATGTGGGTTGGTTTTGCAGGCACGTCAGCAGTTGACGATGCGGGATAGGATGCCCCCGATGTTGGTGCGGATGAGGCCACACGTATCTGCGGCTCATTGGGCCATCATGCGTGAGGTGGGACTCGGTGGAGTCCAGAGGTATAGAGCGATAGAGAGAGATCACAGCCTGATGGTCGCCCTCATCGAGAGATGGGATCCGGTGACCAATGTGTTCCATCTCCCGACTGGGGAGATGACCGTCACATTGGAGGATGTGTATCGCATCCTTCGGTTACCTATCGAGGGAGAGGTAGTCTTCCAGGTAGATTCAGAGACTGCGATGGACAGCATACTACAGGTTTTTGGGGATGCAGCCGTGCTACTGACCTACCATAGCACGAGTATCGGGTACGGTGACATGTACCGTGCGCATCGACACGAGACACGACTGGCTGTGTTGATGATGGTTGGGATCACCTGCTTCGCCCTCCCGGACTTAGAGGGAGGCTGCTTCCCACGAGCATTGATGGGGGTACTGCTGGAGATGGTGGAGGAGCACACCTGTTACGCCTGGGCACCAGTATATCTGGTGCAATTATACAGGGAGCTATGGGGCTATCGCCGGAGGAGGTGATTTGGTATTTGTTCTACATTTTTGTTGCATTGTTGGGCATACGAGCACATCGTATGCATCAGGCCAGTAGGGTTACCCCAGCAGCCAGGGCCACAGGTCATATACCGATATGGCTTTCAGAGGTGGTTGGGGGTCGTGGGTCAGCCACGAGTAGTTATGGCAGGTCGGGATGTGGCATACTATAGACATCTGCTAGAGGGCCTTATAGCAGTAGACATTGTATGGAGACCCTACAGAGCTCACCATCCTGGCAGAGGAGCCCGCTTACAGTTGCACCTAATCCAGTACACATTCTGGATAGCAGGACGGAGGCCAGGAGAGTACGAGCGGATACCCCTGGAGAGGGTACGCAGGCAGATGGGGCTGCGACAGGATGAGCCACCTCCTGTTCCTCAGTACAGGAGAGATGATGTAGAGGCCCCACTACCTGCACCACAGCCTTTGGATCCAGATTGGGTAGCAGAGAGGCCAGCAGGTGAGGGTGTAGATGATGCTGGGTGCATGGGAGCATACAGGGTGTGGTGGGCTGGGTAGAGAGTAGCCAGGATAGTACCGCCTGCACAGCTAGACTTGGCTGCAGTGATAGGAGAGAGAGATCAGCTCAGGGGTCAGGTGCAGCTCTTACAGGGGCAGCTAGCTGCAGCACAGGCACAGATAGGTGTTTTACAGGGGCAGTTAGCCCAGGCTCAGGTACAGGCACAGGTAGCACCACCACCAGCACCACAGCCACAGGTGTAGGTTCAGGTACAGGCAGCAGCACAGGTACCAGTACCACCACCAGTAGCGGTACAGCCACGACCCCAGGCATAGGTACAGGTACAGGTACCACAGCCACAGGCACCACCAGCGGCACTAGCACAGGCACAGGGGGCACTGGTAGTAGGTGTCAGGGGACCAGCCCCAGTACCTACGGTGGCTTGAGAGCATTACATGGAGGCTAGAGCGGAGGCCCGATACTATCAGGATATTCTTGATGGTACCGGGGTTGATTATCAGCCCTATGCGGCACATAGAGCAGAGACCTCTCAGAGCCAGAGGTCTCAGGGAGGTGTAGCCACAGCTGGTGGGTCTGTCACAGGCAGGAGGCGAGAGGCACCACAGGGACCAGCGGGGAGAGGTGCCGAGGGCAGTGGGGAGAGTTGAGAGATCCCAGACATGGTGTATTGATAGATGGGCACCAGTCTACGAACCGGGTGTATTGATAGAGGCCTGCGTGCCTATGTATTATTCATGTATTCATTTATTCATTTATTGTATACCGGCCTGCGAGCCGAGTAGGGGTTGTATAGTGGATACCAGCCTGCGAGCCAAGTATATATCTATTTTTGATACAAGGGACTAGCCTGCGAGCCGAGTCAAGATTTTTTGACAGTTATTGCAGCCTGCGTGCCGGCTTTGGTGGATTATGAGATCACAGAGGCCCCGATGTAGGGCACATTGTATTTTTGAAAATTTGTATATATATAGAGAAGATGTTTTGATCCACGTGCAGTGTTCAAAATGTGTTTAAATATTTTGTTAATGGTTGGTAATATATAATGTATGATAAGTTTTAGTTGACATGTTGATAGATGGATGATGTTGATGTTTTTTTTTTTGCACGTATATATGAATGTCAGGTTATGTGATAAATTGGTGGTTTTGTGACATTGTGATATATGTGACTAATGAGTTGGATCCAAATGATGTATAGATTGATAGTTTCTTGATATCCGTAGTTGATGGTTTGTGTATTTGTATAAAATAAATGATGTTAATGAAATTGTAATGCTATGTTGATGGATGAACAAATGTGGTAAATTGTGTTGTTTATGTAGGAAAGAGGCGGGCGCGACAAAAAATTTAGGTGAGAAATGAAGAAAAGAACGCTGTTGAGAAGAGATAGGTGTGTAACCGATATCGGTTAAGGAACCAATATCGGTATCTAATAGACCGATATCGGTTAAGTAACTGATACCGGTTATTTAGGTATGAGCTTTTCTAAAAATAGAAAAGCTAGGGTGGCAAATTAAGTTTTAATTTTAGAGCCATGCAAGAGGTTAAATATGCGAACGCGATGCTTTTTGACGACTGAGACAGGTATTTGCATGAGAGATTTGAGTGATAAGGAGAAGAGAGACAGGAAGGTGAATGCGATCGGAGATTCAGAAAGTGGAAAGGTGAATTTGAAAAGAGTGGTGATAATGGCAGGATGAGGAGAAACATCCAACAGGCAAGGACAAGAGGGAAGACAAGGGCCACCTCAAGCTACTGCAACCCCAGAGGTAAATGTTTTGGTTGTGATTTGATTTTTGCATGTGTTATGAATAAGAGATTAAGTGGGTAGATATGAAGAAGAAAACATGATAGCAAGGGTTATAGGTGAGGTAAGTGTTACGTGGTAGGTAATCAAGGGTTTCGGTATGTCTGTGTATACAGAGAGGAATAAACGAGCAATTATTGTCGTAGGTGGTTGTTTTAGGCAAGATGTATGTAATTGACAGTGACCGGTAGCGGTTATGGAGAACCGGTATCGGTTACCCAACCGATATCAGTTATGTATAACCGATACCGGTTACTGGAGGAATTTCCAGAATGTTTGAAAAAACCCTGACAGATTGAATGGTTGTTTGTTGTTTTGGTGTATGCAGGTAGAGGCAGGGTTGAGGATGAATGATAATGTGCCAACACTGTTGTCACGGATCCGAGCGGATGTAACACCAGTGGAATGGACATTGATAAATCATTTGGGGTTAAGTGGAATCCGTTATTATTCACGAATTACACGGAACCATGCTATGTTGCAGGCATTGATTGAGAGATGGAATCCCGAGACAAATACCTTTTATCTGCCACAGGGGGAGATGACAGTAACATTGGAAGATGTGTTTCAGATTTGAGAACTCCCTATTACAGGAGAACCAGTATATCAGGCACTACCTAGCGGGGCACAGGGAGCGATAACAGCAGTATTTGGTCCATACGCTCGAGATTTGACACAGCGATGTTTATCCTTTACGTATGGGGTAATGTATGCAGCACACCCTGAGGAGACAAGGTTAGCAGTGATCTTAATGATAGCGGTAGGGTATTATGCATTACCGAGGGCGAACGAGGAATATTTCCAAAGGCATTGATGTGTGTTATCTGGGAGATGGTAGAAAGGAATGTTACGTTTGCATGGGCACCTGCATATTTGGCGGAGCTATACAGGGGTTTATGGGCTTGTAGGTGAAATCACAGGACGACACTGGATTGTTCATACGTATTACACTGTTGGGCCTATGAGCACATTGTTTGTGTGTGATCCGACCCATCCAGTCAAGAGAAACCGGAGTGCAGAGGTTGGGATTCAGACGATGGGTCTAGACAGAACAAGAGGCCAGATCCCAGGCCGTGACGGGTGATATTGAGTATTACAGGCAGGTATGGGAGAGAGTGACAGTTGCGGACATCTGTTGGAGGCCTTATGGTAACTATATGGTAACAGAGAGCATAGCTGAGGAGTTAAGGGTGTAGAGCGAATGAGGTGGACCACAGGGCACAGCCAGGTGAATATGAGAGGATTCCTATAGATCGCGTGTGGCGACAATTTGGATTTGTGCATGATATACCCCAGGATTATATACCCTATATGAGGATCGATGCAGAGGCACATTCTCACCTCCCCGGCCAAACACCTCCAGAAGGGGCCTGAAGAGGTAGCAGCCGATCGCAGGGTAATGGAATGTAGGAACGACAGACGGCCTTATAGATTATGGTGGGGTAGCAGAACTTGCGAGGTGTACGTGAGCACCCTGACATAGCGGTGATTACAGTAGAGAGGGATCATCTGTAGCGTTTGGTTCAGCAGCTCCAAACACAGGTGAATGAGACAAGAGGGATTGTTAGTGGTTGGCGGAGTCACGGGTGGAGAGACTAGAGGCTGGATTTCTCCATGAGAGAGGGCTATTCATATGTTACAGGAGAGATTTGGTAGATCATTGGGTCGGTGGTACCAATAGCCATGGTACCTTTGAGGACAGAGAGACTCAGCGAGAGGGGTCGACGATCACGATCATCACCGTAGTTCGGGATGAGGCGTGAGGGTCTGAGTAAATGTTAGCAAGGTATAAGAATAAATAAGAGTACTGACCTGCGTGTCGATGATAGAGAAGATGTATTTGTTTAACATCTAAATAAACGAGATATGTATGTTGATTGAGTTATAATAATAAGAATAGTTTTCGTTTTGACTTTCGGTGTTTTGAAAAAGGATAAAGAGGAATGTGATTAAATAGAAATACACAAAAATATTTATATTTACCACACATGATAGGTTATGGTAGGGGATGGTCGAGCTAACCTTGGGAGACCCCATGTCTCCAAAGTGCTGCCTACATAGCCCTTTACACAAAGCAAGGAGGGGCCTCAGACCGATGTAGTTCTCCCTTAGGATCAGGGAGAGGCGAATTCAGGCAATTTGGTACGGTTTAGGCAATTGGTTGGTTGGTAAAAATATTAAGATTAGTAAAGGTAAGGTTGATGGTGTTGGTAATGAATTGGTGATGTTGTAAAAGGCATGAGGGAAGCGGAAGTTAGCCTACCCAAGTAGTAGGGAATCGTGTCCTGATTAAGGTCAACACACAATCCTAGATGCGAGGCAAAATAGAAAGAGTGCTCCATAGATGAAGAGAGCTAAACAAACCACACCACGTAGAATGAGCTTGGAGCCCTAGGTACCATGCATAGACGAGAAGTCAATAGGTGAAAAGAGTTGTATGATCACAATATATCAGGTGTATGTCACGTCCCTTGAGTTGAAACAAATGGTGAGGTGAGGTGGATGGTATAGCTGACGTGCAGAGAACTTATTACAAAGTGAGTGTTCTAACGAAAGAGAACCTACCCTAAATAGACAAGTCCATGACTCAAAAGTTCTTTTGAATGAGGCTTTTATTTTATTGAATGTAAACTAATCGATGCGGGAAGTCTACAAGGGATATTGATTGTATTATTCTTGAGGTCTTCACGAAGCTGATCAATGCGAGAAGCTTCTGATAAAGG
Organism: Taxus chinensis; assembly: GCA_019776745.2. NCBI lineage: Eukaryota > Viridiplantae > Streptophyta > Pinopsida > Cupressales > Taxaceae > Taxus > Taxus chinensis. The sequence continues at coordinate 79,387,589 of CM034151.1, forward strand.
CTGACTGTGTATAGTTGTCCTTCGAGGGAGCAGTATATTTATAGTAGCAGATATGGTTTTAATGCATAGCTGTCCTTCGGGGGAGCAGTCTATATATAATAGCAGCAATAGTTCGGCGTATAGCTGTCCTTCGAGGGAGCAGTCTATATTTAATTTAGATGACTAGATGTTCTTTTGGCGTGAAGCATCTAGTTTAGTAGGAAGTTTCACTCAAGAAAATCCCATAAGAATACGGCTTATTTTAATACTTTGAAGTCATGGACTAGACTAAAAAAGGGGAAGGCATCATCAAGGGGAGGTGAGAATCAAACTATGTGAGCTTGATTGTTATTATGAGGTATAGGAAACAGAGTGTATATAGTGGTAAGTGAGCTCAAGGGACGAGCGGCAGGTAGATAAGAAGTGATATAACACTAATTTCAAGAGTAGAATGGGCGAAGATGCAAGGCATTAAGGGGTTCAGGCTCAGGTTTACCATTAAGCGAAGCTAAACGATAAGTACCAGATCCATAGGTGTGAGTGATTATATAACGCCCAATCCAATTGGAGCAAATTTTCCACGTTTGCTCTTTTCTAGTTTGGTTACATGCTGATTCTCTTTGAGGACAAGAATCACCAACCTTAAAGGTACACTCATGAAGTCGCTTATTCATAAGCACGTTTAATGCGTTTTTGATAGATTTGAAGGTGATCAAGAGCTGTAAGACGGCGTTCGTCAAGAAGCTCCATTGGGGCTAACCGCTCTTGGCGGAAGGAAATCATCGTTGGTGAGAATATCCTGAAGAGATATTCTAAGGGAGGGTATTTGTATTTCGAGAGGCAAAACAGCCTCGGTACCGTATACCAAGAAAAAGGTGTGGCATTAGTAGAGGTACGAATGCTAGTATGATAAGCCCAAAGGGCAAAGGGAATGTGATCGTGCCAATTTCTTCCAGATTCATTGACAACTTTCATGAGGATTTTGGTTAGTGTTTTATTAGAGGACTCGGCTTGCCCATTGGCTTGTGGATAGTAGGGTGAGGAGAAACTAAGTTTGATACCAAAGTTGTCGCAAAGGTCTTGCAACAACTTGTTTTTGAAAGATTTTCCATTATCTGTTATCAGGCGATGAGGAACACCAAAACGATAGATAATGTGGTGGTTAATGAACTTGACAATTTTTCTTTTTTGATTGAAATGAGTGGAATAGCCTCCACCCATTTTGTGTAATATTCGGTCGCTGTGATTATCCAACGGTGACGTTGTGAAGAGGTCGGGTGAATCTCACCAATAAGGTCTAAACCCCATTGTGAGAAGGGCCAAAGATCTCGAGCGACCTGGAGCGGGTGGATAGGAGTATGTTGAAGGTTGGCATGTTGCTGACACATAACACAACGCTTAACATATTCGTAGCAGTCATTATTGAGAGTAGGCCAATAATAACCAAGGCGAAGGATTCGTTTGGCCACGGCAAGGCCGCTAAAATGTCCACCACAAATACCGTCATGGATCTGTTGGATGGTATGAGTGGCCTCCGCGCCAGTTAGACAGCGAAGGAGGATGCCATCAAAGCCACGTTTATAGAGAAGCCCCCCCATGACAACATAACGCAAAACACTTTTAAGAAAAGCACGTTTTCCGTTACTAGTAAGGTCAGGTGGGAGGACAGAGATTGTAAGGTAATCGTGAAATTGGTGATACCAAGTATCCTGCGAACTAGTAGACACATTATTTATCATACAAACTACCGGGGTTGAATAGGATGGGGCAAAAAGTTGCTGGACCACAACGAATAATTCAGAATCAGTTGGTGCGGCGGGAATTTGTGAGGCTAGGCAAGCCATAGTGTCCGCAAATTTGTTAGTGGAGCGTGGTATGGTTTGTATAGAATAGTGAGTAAATAAGGCTAGAAGTGAATCCACGTAGTGCTTGTATTTTTGAAGTTCCTCATTTTTGCATTGGTAGACACCCATAACTTGATTGACTACCAATTAAGAGTTGCCAAAAATGTTGATAGATTTGATGCCTAAGTGTAACGCAACTTGGAGACCCAGAACAAGGGCCTCGTATTCCGCTGTATTATTAGTGCAAGGGAAATCGAGTCGGAATGAAAGAGGCATAGGTTCAGCATCAAGAGGAATGAGAACAATGCCGAGTCCTCCGCCGCGCTGGCATTTAGATCCATCGAAGAAGAGGGTCATTGGGTACGACTCCTCCGTGAGGGAAAGAGTAGCGATGAGTTCATCGGGAAATGTGAAATTGGTAAATTGTTCCCCAGGTAAAGGAGCTTCTGCAAGTTTGGTCTGCGATGGTTTGTCCTTTGATTGATTGTCTGGTGGACAAACTCAAGGTCGAGGTCGGCGAGAAGCATGAGCCATCTGGCAATGCGTTGGTTCAGATGAGGTTTGGCATAATGTAATGGATTGGGGTCTGTATTGGTGATGACGAAAGTCTTGTGATTTAGAAGGTAGTGTCGGAGTTTTGTGGCCACGAATGATAGGGCAAGGCACAATTTTTCTACATGTGTGTACCTAGTCTCATAGTCCACCAAAGTACGACTTATATAATAAATGGCTTGTTCACGATTCTCAGAGTCACGATGTGCAAGCATGGCTCCTACAGCGTGGGTTTGGTGGTGGAAAGGTAAAGGTAGAAAGGGCGGTCGTCTTGGGGTGGGATAAGCACGGGTGGCTGCAAGAGATAGGATTTGAGAGCTTCGAAGGCTTGGTGACATTCTTCGCTCCATTGGAATGCAATATCCTTTTAAGGAGGTGGATGGAAAGGTTGACATCGATCTGAAAGTTGGGAGATGAAACATCGGATAGATTGGAGCTTACCTTGTAAACTACGCAATTGTTTGAGATTTTGGGCGGGGGCATTTCTAGGATAGCTTGACTTTAGATGGATCGAACTCAATGCCATGCAAAGAGACGATAAAGCCAAGAAGTTTTCCCGAAAGAAACCCAAAGACACATTTCTTCGGTTGAAGGCGGACAGAATATTATAACAGGCGATCAAAAATAATGGTTAAAAAACATCGAGATGTTCACTACGATGTTTAGACTTGCCGAGAGAAGTCGTCGACATAATCTTCAAGGATAGTGTGCATAATGTCATGAAAAATGTAGGTCATAGCCCGCTGATAGGTAGCACCGGCATTCTTAAGGCCAAACGGCATGACTACGATAACAGAAGTTCCCCAAGGAGTTATGAAGGCAGTTTTGTGTTGATCGGTAGGGGCAACCAAAATTTGGTTGTATCCTGAAAAGCCATCCATGAGAGAGAGCATCTCATGACCTGCAGTTAGATCAACAAGTTGGTCAATGCCTAGGTAACGGGAAGTCATCCTTATGGCAAGCGAGGTTAAGATCCTGGAAATCTGTGCATATCCGAAGTCCCCCTGTCGCTTTAGTGACAGGTACGATGTTAGAAATCCATTGAGGATAGTCAATAGGCAAGATGAAGGAAACAGAAAGGAAGTCGTTGGAGCTCCTATTTGACCAAGAGAGCAATGCCGTGGATGCATTTTTCTCAATTTCTTTTGACTGGTTTGGGAATCGGGGTGTAGGGTGATGTTATGGAGGCAATGGTAGGATCACATTCCTGGGGCATGTCAGCGTAAGACCATGCGAAAGCTTGGTTGCGAGCACGAGAAAGGTGTAGTAAAGGCGGCTTGTTCTGATGTGGTTAAGTAGATTGTCCAATCTTCACAATGTGAGGATCCTCCTCCGTGTGGATATTGATTTCTATGGTAGATTCGTTCAGCATAGTTCAGGTTTCAGATGGTAAGGCTCGTTGAATATAAGAATCATCCACGCCAAGGTAAGTGAGGATGGATTCGTCATCCTGGCATTCAACAACATTAATCAAAGGAAAATCCTCTTCGATCATGTTTGGATAAAAAAGGGGCAAAGAAGATGGGTCGTCATTATCACGTTGATACGTGAGAGGACCTATGAAGATAGCATTTATGAAAAAAAAAAGTTAGGAGGGAGGGTTTCAGGGTCTATAGATTCTGCGGGTGATGATGGCAAAGTGGGTGATGATGATTTGGTAGGGGCGACGTCTTCTTCTTCCAGGATACACTGACATGAGGTGTCTCTTTGTAGGCGTTTCGGGAAAAAACGGCCACTCACTGCGATCATTATGTTTACGGGTAGTCACGGGATGAGTGTATGTCCGGCCTTGTTCGTAAGGCAAAACAAAGCCTTTCCACGCACACGAGTCAAGAAGGTGAGGGCGAAACGACGATTTGTCAGTATTAAAATCAGATTGGAGGGAACCACACCAGAGGGCTTTTGTCAGGGATAATGGATGATGCGTCGACACCCCCCATACGTTAGTAGGTGCGGCATGGGGTGGCCGTAAGAGATTATCTCCCCCGCGACGGTCGTAGGTGGGATGGGCTGTAATTGTCCGTACTCCTCGTGCGGGGTAGGACAACTAACATTATATAGGCGGTACTGCCCCCCAGCCTTAGGCGCTGAAAAACATCTACAAGGATCGGAGTTGGAAGTTGGCTGTCGGGAAGGGGCAAGTGTTTTTTGCGATGGTGTGGTGTCATCGTTGAAGGCGTAGGCGCGGTTGAGGTGGATGGTTAGGTACCTTTTGAGGAGGATGGTTGGGTTAGAATGTATTGGTGTGTCTTGATTGGTATAGAGACATCGTTAGGCGTATACATATTGCAAGGTTTTAAGGGGGGAGGTCCCTTTACGGTGTAGGCTTCCCTCGACTCAAATGTAATGCATCTAATGTAATGTTGAGGGACGCATCCCATGGCTCGGGCCAAGGATGACCAGCAATATATTATATTGAACTCTTCCTCTCCCTCCAAGACATAGAAGATTTTCGGGTAAAGTACGTGGTCCTACTGAATGTTTGATGATCACGTTGGCCCTAAGGGTAGAATAATAAGCGTCATTTGAATGACCGCAACATGAGGGGTTGGCCAGCTGCAACTAGAAGTATATTTCATTATTCATTTGTTGGAAGTCTTTTGAAGAGATGATGTTTGGCTAGCACCCCCCGTCAATCTAAACCGACGTACTCGAATGTCCGCGGCGTAAGCGGAGTGCAGTGAAATGGCGGATGGGTGGGTGTCCAGGGTATTCTGTAGCCAAAGTCGGGGGGGGGGACAATTTCATCTTGTCGCAGGGAAACGTAAGGCGTGGGTCCAACGGCTTGTTTGTACCGAGACAGAATGGTGGGGGAGATGGATGTTTGGTGAGAGAAGCAATGTATTGGGTGTTAGAATGGAGGCGACAGCAGGGTTTCATTAGGTAAAACCCTATCCCTTGAAGGAATCTCAACGAGAGCTTGTCGTGAGATTCAGAAGGTGCGTGGCTATTAGATCAGGGGTTGCTATGGGGATGTCATTTTTTTATGGCGAGTTGTGAAGCTGTTTTAATCAATATTTCGGGGGTAATGCCATTAGAGGACGGGATAGGCGGGTCCGCAAATGACCCTTTAGGTGTGATCAATCGTGATGTTTGACAAGAGAAAGAGATGCGGCGGTGTGTTTGCTTTTGGGCTTTCCCATTGTTTTTCTGCCCTTGAGTACGACACAACATATTAATCCTCGTAGACCTGAGATGAGGAAGATGGTTGGGATAACTCATGTCTTCAGAGGTGGGGTTTGTAATATGATACTTTCTGGTGAGGAAAGATGGAAAGTGGTCGGGAGAGGGAGGCAAAGGTTGGGGGGATCGGAGAAGTCGGGCGAAGTAGGGGTGGGAGCTGAGGTATGGGGGGAAGGGAGGGAAACGAAAAAAAAAGTGGGCGGATGGAAAGGGGAGTGGATGTGAGGGTCGAGAAAGAAGGGTAGTAGGGGGACGGAGATCAAGGAAGGGGGTGGAAGAAAAAAGAGTATACGGAGTTAGGGATGGAGAGCTGTGAAAAGTAGCGGCTAGAGTATGAAAGATGCAGAAGCAGGGTGCGACTGAGTCTTTTTCCCACTTTTCTCTTCTCGTTTCCTTTCCCCTACCCTGTCCTCTCTCCCCTTCGTAAGTTGGTCTTTCTTAATCTTCTATCCGGAGAGGTACTGACGAGGATTGGTTTTTTTTAAGAGCTTTGCATCCCTCCACTCATGTCTGGTGTTGTGGTATAAGTCAGATTTTAGACTCATCGGTAACCCTAGGTAGGGTTTAGAGTTGGGGTGGGTCATAGGTCTAAGTGGAGGTAGGAATGGTCGCATTCTCCACCAACATAGCAAGGATTTTGGCATAAGATCCCTTTGAGTGGGCAAAATCTGAAGAGGATGAGAGTATTGGTTGGGGGGTTTTTGTAATTGTTTGGGCAATGAGTGGTTCGCACGGTTGGTGGTTTAGCCGAGGGTGTTGATACGTTGGTTTTCACTAAACGTGATTTCTCTTTGCGTAGAAGCTATTGTTTGGATGATGAAGCCGCAGATATGTGGTCAGAAAACAACGCACCAGGAAATGGAGTGACCGAACACTAAATATTTTGATGATGGAATTTGTTTAGGGTTGATAGGTGGACATGATACCTCGGAGTGACGGTGTTGGCTTTACCCTGGATTTCTGTATGGTGTGCTGGAAGGCATAGGTTTTTTTTGAAGAAAACGCATGGAGGTTAGTGATCTATTGATGTAAGGTAGAGGGATGGGTCCCAATAAATATGGAATGGTAGGTATGAACGCTTATGGTTTTTGATTTGTGATAGTGGAAAACGGATGAGTTTGTCTCCTAGGTTGCGGGACGGGATTATTATTTTTGGATAGTCAAATTGCTTAGGCTGGTGCATTAGACTGTCATTGTGAGGTCCCCCAGCAGAGGGGAGATCTGTGTTAAGTTATAGAAGTGGAAGGGCATTTGGTAGAGGTTTAGGGGGGAAAAGGGGAGAACAAGGGCTTTTAGCTTCTGTAAGACACTTTGGGTATATGGTGGAGACATCCCATCAATGATCAGTCATTGCATTTTGAGTAGAAACGGGGTACTCCAACGTTCGCCATAGGGCCTGTCTATCTTCGTGGAAATGACGTCTCCCAGTGTGATTTGTATTTTTGTATGGACGAAAAGGTGGTTGTAGTCCGTCCACTGCGGGATGTGACACAACAGGAGTAGATGAGGCAACTGTATCAATAGATGTTAAGGGTCCACCGTTGTTTGAAAAGATGAGGTGATGAGGGACTACTAGGTAGGAGAGCGGTTTGAGGGATCTGGTCATGTTTTAAATAATGTGGTGATTCCGTGTAAAGAGATTTCTCGTCTAAAGGTGACAAAAGGAGTGGTTGAGGCTCTCCTCTTGTGCATCGAGAGCGGTAGAAGGGGACTTTGGGAAATATATAACTATAACATCTGCTCACAGTTTATAGGGAATGTGTGTAGAAGACCTCGTCGATGAGAAGAGAAGTCCAGGCAGTTAACTCTTCTATGGGTAAAAGGATGATTTCACTTTGGCTTGATGGGGTGACAGGAGGTTCACTCCTTGTTGTTGGAGAGGTTTATTTTAAAAAAATTTTCAATAGATGCTTTTGGCTGAGCTCGGAAGACTGCAATGATCTCTTGAACACTCTCCTCAGCTAGATATCTTGGTTTTTACTTACTATTGGACGAGTGAATTCGGGAAATGGCTTGTTGAAAATTTTTAGAGGTCGGTTGCAGGGGCGTTAGGATTACGAGGGTTATATCCCCTACGTCAACCATGTTCCTGCACTATGTTTTTCAACTCTTGCAGTTTTCAGACTAGTCCTTTTAAGCGGTGAAAGTTACAAAAGTCATTTTCTTTGTACCAGGAAGGTATGGCGGTGGTGGAGTCAAACCCAGAGGGACGTTTTTTTTAACAGGGGGCAAGGTGATAGCCCAGCTTGGGAGCAATTTCGCCAGGAGACGCCATAAGTTTCTCACAGGGAGTGTAATGGGTGGGCTCGGCTTTGTACTTATAAGTTTTTTTTTCGGCGGAGTAATGGATGGTGTTGAGATTTGCCATTACCAAGTGGACAAACTCCTTGATTTAGAAGAAGGGGACGCGTGAGGAGATGGTGGTGTTTGGCTTGTTGGTAGAATCAGGGAGTTCGGAAATGGGGGTTTTGTTACGTAACCGCATTTCTTTATTCAAGGCTCGAGATTTTAGTTTCCGAGCCATGGTAAAGGCCTCGTCGAATTGTGAAAGTTTGATTTGAGGGTAGGGGAGAGAGATGTTCTTAGCGCAGGCCCGGTAAATAGTTTGATAAGTTCGGTTGAGGCAAGGAAGACGTAGTTGGGATAAAGGCACCGCATCGTCCAATGAAATCTACGATCGATTCCGTCTTCAAATTTTCGGAGTGGCCATAGAGGTCCGGTCGATTGAATAGATACTTTCTTGGCAATGTTAATGCGAGAAATGATCCAAGAAAGATTGGACTGTTGGTTTTAAAGAGAAGATCGAGTGCTGGGTTAACACTGTACCACTCAGGCGGGGTCTGATAAGGACATGGGGAAGGTGTGGAGTAGCAAGGGCGTCATCAGGGGCAATCAAATACAAGCAGGTCTAAATGATCGCAAGTGTTGTTGAGGATCCTCTTTGAACTGTTAAAACGATCGTAAATTTTTGGCAACTCCCATTGAGGAGGATATGAATTTGAAGGGGACAGAGGGTGGAATGGGCTCCTGAAAAAACTTGCTCGTATGTCAAGGCGCTACGACTTCCCGAAAAAAGCCTCCAGATTTTGCATTTTGTCAATCATGGTTGATGAAATTGTGGTTGGATGCGATGGGATGGTTGCCACAGAATAGGGAGTCCCCTATAAGGTGTTGAGGGTTACTTGCTACGTGTTATGGGAATGAAAAGGTAGGCGGGAGCGTGAGAAGGAAAGCTCGTTGTGAATAGGTGGCAGAGAGTAAGTTTCATGAATGGAGTGGGTATGACCAGAGAGATGAGGAGGGGGCGGCAGTTGTGGTAAGTACGTGGGGTCCAGCTGAACCAAAGGAAAGCTAATCAGGGTGTATGAACCTCTGCCGTCGGATTGGTGAGATGGGGCTAGAGATGCAGGAAGTAAGGCCAGTGTTATCAGGAGGAGGGGAGCTAAATGAGCAGCTATCTATTACTCATAGGACGCCAATAGGAGCTGACAATCAGTGTACGGTCAGGGGCATGAGACAAAGAGTATTGTACGCACTAGGATTAGATCCAGAAATTTGGGCAACAGCTTGTCTCCTATAGGATATTTGGGGATCTCACTAGTAGCCATAGGGTGCCCTAAGAATGTGAAGGGGGTGATTCATGAAAAGACCCAGAGCAGGCATGTGAAACCATGGGCGGCGGGCTTGCTCGAGTAATGACAACCATGGACAAGAACACACAGGAACGTTTCAATCTATCAAGAACAAAAACAACCTCAAAATATGAATTGGCAAGGTGCTGTTTTTTTCGGGGCTGAGAAGACAGTAACCGATATCGTGTTTACTAACCGGTGTCGGGCACAGAGAAACGACGGCCGGACCCTTAACCGATGCCGGTTGTCAAAGTCTAGGATAAGAAGATATAAAAAGGCTGCTAATTTGATTTTTAGCAACGTGAGTATATTTAGCCAATGATTGATCACGAAGGACAACGTATGAACAGAGAAAATGATTTGAAAAACAAGCCAAGATGAACACGTCAAATCTAGAGGACTAATCCTAGGTCGTTTAATTTAGTATCATGGGCTGATGGCCTTTAGAAGTAAGATGATGTCAGAATCCTAAACAACAAGACCTAGGGGAAACGTCCAAGTTGGTTTTGGCTTATAAGGTTACCTCAATCGGGGCGGAGGAATACTGCAGAAAAAGGGGGGGGATTGGATGTTGAGCTGTTGTGTTAATTGGGAAGTGATTCGGTATGTGTTGTGTAGTGCAAACTGGGTTTAATGTCCTGTCAAACCGTGGATTATCACCCCCACGTGTACAACTGTACTTAATCTTGTTCACTAGAAATGAGAACAAAAAACAGGAATGCAATGAATGTGTTTTTTTTAAACCCAAATCAAAAATTATGTTCGATGAAGCAAGAGAGAGACTTTCACTAAGCGAAAACTAGGAAAACAAGACAAATTCTTTACGAAAATATACAACAAAAAGCAGCAGAGCAACAGCAAATATGCTTCTAAAATGAAAATAGCAAGGAGAAAGAAACCCAAAATGGGTACCCACGGGCGTGCCAAATGTTTCCACTTGGAATGTTGCGGCTTCTGGGAATGAGAGTTGCCTTCTATCCTTTCATTCCTTTTAGAAACAGA